>BDJD01001755.1:73551-112633 GCA_002564525.1 Rosa multiflora
TACCGAAGTCCCGCTGCACAAAAAAAACACATCGTTAGTAAGAATACAAGTTCAAGCACGTAAACACGCCAAACATCTTCAGCGGACACCGGACACCAACCTTGAATAGGTTGGAACTCAGACTTAATCCTAAAGGACTGCCCTTCTTCATTCGACCTAGCGTGGTACTCCCAACCGTCTGTAGCGACGCAGAAGGTCCCCCGCCAGTAGGACATTGAGTCCCTTAGATTCTCAATCAACTTGGGCGCTCCCTGGCGGCGGCTCAAGTTCACACACCCTCTGCAACCTCGGCGCTTCACATACACTAGCTCGTAAAAATGAAGCACTTCCGCCACTGTAGGCCCCTCGCACCCCGACAAGCGCCACAACGAGTTCATCGCCAACATCAACCGCCACATGTTGGGACAGATCTGACCAAAGGCAAGGCCAAACTCGCACACAAGGATTTGGAGGTTGGGCACCAGCGGGAGTGTCACTCCTTGGCGGAATATGGCCTCGTGCACGGCCGCACACCCCGCCGGGAGAATCGACGCCTTCTCATCAGCCGTCGGTGGGCGCAACTTCACCGACCCCGGCAACCGGAACGTCTGCTTCAGTCGGGTGACAGCAGTACCGCTCATCCCCCCTCCTGCCTCGTCAACGGCTGTCCCATCCGGGAGGAACCACGCTGACTCAACGTTCTGCTCCGCTGTTTCTTCCTCCCCAGCGGAGCCGCTGGCAACACTATTGCTCGCCAAGCGCTCGTCGCGCCTAGCTTTGGCGGCAGCAGCCTCACCCGCCCTGGAACTCTCCGGACGCTGACCACGACCCATTGTTACTTCCCAGAGGATGGTCTGTAGCGGCTCAACTTCTAGCGGTTCTGGCAGTGAGGTTCCTGCATGGGCAGACGGACGCAACGAATCAATAAAAATCCCATCCGCCGCGCTGAGCGACACGTCAGACCTGGAATCCTCACTGCTCGAAATCTCTATAACGCTAGCCATCCCAAAACCCTAAAACCCACATCAGTTAGCACAAACATAGATCTAGCCTATTCGTGCATCAGATATAGCCAAAATAACCAAGAACAAAACCCAGAAAACTCCAAAGTACGAACAAACGCACTCAACCCAGACTCGGCTATCCAAATCCTTAACCACTAAACGCATTAGCCAACCATCATTCAACCCCCCACAAAAAACCCCATTTCACACCTCAGAACACACCCAGAAAAACAAACACAACAAAACCCAGAAATTAGCATAAGCAAAAGGGCAGAGAAGGGAAATCCAGGTACCAACCTCAGTGGTAAAGTTTTCGGCACGGTGGTGAACGGCAATCCTGGGAGGCTGTTATCGTACTCTCTCCGGGAATGGTATACCCAAAACTTTGGTAAATTCTTTCTCCGGTCTCGGAAAAGCAGGGCTCGCAGACGATAACTAGGTTTTCAAATTTTCACAAACTGTCAAATCTCTCAAGGTTCCCCCCTCCTTTTTATGTCTGCATCAACGCATCCTAGGCCGTCCGCTCCATAACGGCATCACATACCAGCCGTACACGTGTCATCAGTATCCACTTCCTCTCCGGAGTACTCGAGGCGTTACCTCGGTTACGAAACCTACAGTTACTGTCATTAAAGGCCAGAAGGCGGACAGGCCTGGAGACAAGCCTACGCACGCTAACCCGCTATAGATTCGACACGTGTTAACCACCGTAGGGACAACTTCGTAAGTACCGCCAGCGGAACCTCTCGTCATTTTCTCCAAGTGACGAAGTCTCCGTTGAGCGAAACTCCGCCAGCGGAACCTCTCGTCATTTTCTCCAAGTGACGAAGTCTCCGCTGAGCGAAACCCCGCCAGCGGAACTTCTCCCTTCTTATTTTCTCAAGTGACGAAGTCTCCGCTGAGCGAAACCCCGCCAGCGGAACTTCTCCCTTGTTATTTTCTCAAGTGACGAAGTCTCCGCTGAGCGAAACCCCGCCAGCGGAACTTCTCCCTTGTTATTTTCTCAAGTGACGAAGTCTCCGCTGAGCGAAACCCCGCCAGCGGAACTTCTCCCTTGTTATTTTCTCAAGTGACGAAGTCTCCGCTGAGCGAAACCCCGCCAGCGGAACTTCTCCCTTGTTATTTTCTCAAGTGACGAAGTCTCCGCTGAGCGAAGTCCCCGCCAGCGGAACTTCTCCCTTTGTTACTTTCTCAGGCGACGAAGTCTCCGCTGAGCGAAACCCCGCCAGCGGAACTTCTCCCTTGTTATTTTCTCAAGCGACGAAGTCCCCGCTGAGCGAAACCCCGCCAGCGAAACTTCTCCCTTGTTATTTTATCAAGCGACGAAGTCTCCGCTGAGCGAAACCCAGCCAGCGGAACTTCTCCCTTGTTATTTTTTATTTTCTCCAAGCGGCGAAGTCTCCGCTGAGTGAAACCCCGCCAGCGGAACTTCTCCCTTGTCATCCTCCAAGCGATGAAGTCTCCGCTGAGCGAAACCCCGCCAGCGGAGCTTCTCCCTTGTTATTTTCTCAAGCGACGAAATTCCCGCTGAGCAAAGCCCTGCCAGCGGAGCTTCTCCTTTACTATCTCACAAGCGGGGTGTCTTTCGCTGTACACCCCTGGCGGAACCCTTTTTCATCTTGCAAAATACCGCCAGGCACGTCTACCGGACGCTGCTTCCTGCTGCATCCAGCGGGGGGATATCCGACAAGAGGAAAATCCCGAGGCTACGCCTCACTGACAACGACCGCTACGCGGCGTTACCGTCAGACCGTCCCTACGGGACACGGGGACTAGTCAAACAGTCTACGACGGCCCTGATCAGGCACGTTGACCCCCGTCATTTGGGTGCTAAAACATTGGGCTCGCTACCCAACACCCTCTGCTCCGTGCAGCTCCCCCTCATCAAACAATTCAACGACCATCCGGAGGTCTATCTTCGCCGGGGAGTGGGGGACTCCCTGGGGGGCCCAGCAGGGGCCCACCCGAAAGGGTATAAAGCGTTTGCTCAGTAAAACCAACGGTTGACAACGCACTGACGCTAATTATGCTCTTGCAAAGTATGGAACGGAGACATCTGTCCAAAACATACACATTTCTTTTGGGGTCTCTCAAGAACTACCTCTGCAAAAGCTGAGCTGCAAAATCTGAGACAAGAAAGAGTAAAGTTCAGAAATCCCCTTTTTCTTATGGCATGTTGAAGATGTTTATCATTAATTTTTCTTAATATGGAAATAACTATGATATCTACCAAATAATTTATTCCCATTCTCAAGTTTTGGTTAGTGGCAATGCCACTTTTATATAGGAGCCATCTGGAAAGTGTGAACATGCTGAATGGAATGCAGTTGTTTCAAATTAGAAGCCTGCCGCTGTACCACATTATCGGTTGATTCATGCATAGATGTGATTAAGTGGTTAGACAAGAAATAAGTTTCAAAGCCTTACTTGTTTGTAGTGTGATCATTCCAAGATATTAAGAATCCCATTATAAGCAAATGATGATAGACGTTGATGGATCCAGTGATACAAGCAGAAGAATTGCTGAAATAAGCTTTGGTTAGTGGCAATGCCACTTTTATATAGGAGCCATCTGGAAAGTGTGAACATGCTGAATGAAATGCAGTTGTTTCAAATTAGAAGCCTGCCGCTGTACCACATTATCGGTTGATTCATGCATAGATGTGATTAAGTGGTTAGACAAGAAATAAGTTTCAAAGACTTACTTGTTTGTAGTGTGATCATTCCAAGATATTAAGAATCCCATTATGAGCAAATGATGATAGACGTTGATGGATCCAGTGATACGAGCAGAAGAATTGCTGAAAAGGGATGGAAGATGCCAAGCAGATATGTGCTAGAATTTTCCTTCCAGCATTTGGCAGACGCATGGAAAGGATATAACCCATACTGCCCAAACGAGCCCCCAAGGGAATTACCAGTATGTCACAAACAAGGCAATGAGCAATGCAGACCACACGAGAAGCATGTAAATTCCAGCCACATGGGTGCAAACAATGCTGACCAAGGAGACGAGCAGTAACATCCTAACCATAAAAATATGGAAAGGAATTTCTAGTTATTGACTTGCCTTCCTGAGCAAGCACCTCTACTTCTGACAGGTTTACTAGAAATGTAATGGCTATCTTTTGTTGCACCATCTTGAAACTGTGGATCAGATAGCATGGAGACTAACTGAAGACAAACTTGAACACTAATCTCCAACACGATGAAGGAGACTCGTCCAACTAGGTATTTCACTAGAGTTTAGTACTGTCAATGTTCTATATAGGGCAAAATTATTGAACCAGTTCCAAAAGCCGTACCTTGGCTGCCATAATCAGTCGCTTTAGCAATGAGGACTGCACACCACAACAAAATGCAGCAACATCAACCACAATCAAAGCACTGGATATAGCCACCTCATCATTAAATTGAATGAGTTCAAAGTTAATGAATTAAAAGAGAGTGGTTAATATAATACTGATACTTGTCATTTTCTTTGAAAACCTTTAATTATTCAACCTTTTTTATTTATTTGGTTCAAATGGAAGCTTTAGGAAATGACTTTTTTTTTCTTTTTTATTTTTTTTTTGAAAGAAACATCTTTTGAAACACACAAGAAAAACATAACACAATGAGTCCACCAAAGATAAAACTTGAAACTATAACAAATTAGTTTCATCTAACAAGGGCTCAATGCCTGTTAAAGATTCATAATTTTATACTAATGAATGGTGAACTCTTATATATAAGACAACACTTAACACTCCACATGTCCTCTAAAAAGAGAAAAATAACTATTAAGGGGAGTCGAAGATATCTGCTCTTTCATCTTTTACAAACTTTGGTGATGACTCCCATAGTCCCATTTACTATGTCAAATATATGAAAACTTGAACAAAAATTTAAACCTCAGCTAAATTTTGAGCAACTTTTCAGCTCATAGGTTTTTATTTCTTTGACATGTAAGCAACTTGTTTGACAATAGACATTTTTGATTGGCCACCTATGAGCTCCTTATGAGCTACTCACAGAGAACTGTTTTAACTAAAAGTTTTGATTGGCCACCATTTGCACTCAGAACAAAATTGAACATAAGACTCGGAAGCAATCAGACTGAGATTATACACAGAAATCAAACTAACATGACATATGCATCGCTTATATTACATTACTCAAAATTGATGAATTGCAGAAAAGAGTTTGGACATGAAAAAGAAATTGCAAAACCTAGGAAACACCAGAAAGAAAACTTTAAGAGAAAACAGTTGCTGCCCACCCAATTCCACAAAATGGAATACAGAGGAGCACCGCCAAAGGCTGCTGAAGCAAAAGCCCAGAAAGATGACCAATAAAAAAAATTCCCACAATTATGCTCCTCAATATCTGATTATTCCTTTCCAACCAAATGACCCATAAACCACCAGAACTTTGCATTTCCACAAGGCTTTTGCCCTACTCCATCCTCCAAAAGCCCCTAAACCTTGAACTTAACAGAGGATAACATCCCTCTGGAGGATCCCAGACCATTTAAACTTCCCTGAAAGGATTAGACCAAATCTGATGACCAACTTCACACATAATCAACACATCTTCCTACACATAATACACATTTTGGGCTTAAACAAGCATCTAGTTTCTTCTCAGCATGGGCTACAATCCATGCCAAAACTTTGCCTCTGAGCTAGTATACTTGTTCAAATTTAACAATTTTTTTTTTCTGGGGTATTCCTCCTCAAGTATTTGCTTAGAGGTCAAATATGGTGAAAACAAAAGAAACTGAAAGCAACATCTATACTTCATATTTTATTTCTTTTATTTTCCTCCACTTTGTGTTGCAAGCAGTCACTTACGACTAGCAATAGTATATACTGGAAGTAAACATATATATCCCCAAACTCATTCCTTTGAAGGTAGATTAAGATTCTTCCCTTAACCAGGCTAAACTTCAAGCCTTTAAATACTCTATGAACATTATTCTACCAACTAAATTATGTAACGATGACAGTATATAAGATTGATTTATCCACTAGCTCCTACAGTCAGAAAAGAAGTCACAATTACCGTAAACAACCAACAGTTCGACAAAAGTCCTATCAAATTAGTCTTTTCTTGGAAACCCAATTCAATTGACAAATTGGCGAATACAAATCACAATGAGAAACAACAATGTATCTAAGGCACTAACTTTTCTATGGTGACCAGGCAAATGAAAACAAACACGAAGAGAGGGCATGTAAAATATAAAAATACCTCAGCAAAGTGGAGGAATCTGTGACAAGTGGTGGCCAAGTGAGATGACACGGGCTTGGTTTGGACTCACAAAGAGATGCATACCAGTATTGGGATAAGAAAGGGGCTGAGCCACAGACCTGAACATAGTGAGTGACCTCTCAATAGTACTGTGAAACAGGATATTTCATTCAGTACTATTAACCCTGGAATGTAGTTAAGCCTCAATAATACAATGTAATTGATTGTTCACATAAAACATACTTTTGCTGTTTAACCATACAGTCTCTCGACTTGAACAAAGAAGCAACGAGTTCCATGTGAAATAATCAGGAGTGATACCCTTTCCTACCATTTGCAAAACGAGTTTTAAAGCTTTCTGAAAATCCCCCTTCTGGCAAAAAGCACCTACCAAATGACTATAACTTTCTATATCAGGTAAACAACCTCTACCAATCATCTCATCGAGGAGCTTTAGCGCACTACCAACTTTTCCTTGCTCACAAAACCCGTTAATCAGAACATTGAAAGTCGATGAAACAGGAAAGTAACAATGAGCAATCATCTCATTCATAAGCTCAAAGGCTTGACGAACACACCCTTGTTGGCAAAATCTATGGATTAGATAGTCATAAATCAAAACACATGGGACTGCCCTTTCCACAATCATCTGATCATAGACCTTCTTTGCATTCTCAGTGGCACCCTCCTCACAGAAACCTAAAATCCTAAAGCTCCTATCAACAGCTCTGGGAAATAGTTTACCCATATTGGCAAGAAACTCAAGTGCTTCGTCCAAACGTTTTTCCTTATACATGCCATACAAGACACTATTAAAAGGACCTATTCGACCCCTACAACCATCTTTGCTCTCATTCATCAAATCCAAAATTTTTAACCCATCTTCAGTTCTTCCTCCTGAACACAAGCCTCTTATTAACGTATCATATGTAGCAAAATTCCAATTGATGCCATCTGTTTTCATATCATTAAACAAATCAAGAGCTTTATCCAACATCCCAGACTCACAAAAACCCGAGATCAAGACATTGTAGGTATCAACATTTGGAAGACACCCTTTTCTCTCTATCTCCTTCAAAATGCGAAGACCAAGTTTTGCTTTCCCTAATCGACAGTAACCCTTAATCAAGGTATTATATGCCACAACATCAACCAACCCTCCATTGCTGTCCACTCTCTCTATAACCTTGACAGCCTCCATAACGCGACCATCATTGCACAGAATTTCCAACACCTTGGTTGTCGTGACAACATCAGGCACATACCCCAGACCAAAGCACTTGTCTAACATAACAAGCGCCTGCACCAAATTCTCTTCTCCACAATAACCAGATATCAAAATATTAAAAGTCACATCATTGGGGTCTTCCATCTCATTCATCAAGCTTCTGGCTCTCCCAACTTTCCCATTCCTGCAAAGTGCATGCAGCAATGTGTTATAAACCACAGTATTCGGCGCAACTCCCCTCGACTTAATAGCCTGCAAAAGCTTAAAACCATCACCAATCCGATTCGTCAAACAAAGACCTTTCATCAAGATACCAAAAGTATAAACAATTCTTAGGTTCACCCCTAGGGTGAATGAGCATATTCACCCCATTGTGGATTAACGCATAATAACTTTATAATTTTATAATCCAACCATTCATGTTGTATAACGTAATACAAAGATTAGCTTTGTAAAAAATCAATCAAATTGAAGGCCTTTCAGTTATTCATTTCTATGAAATACATGGACGGTTCATCATAATAGTAGTAAGTGTTGTTAGAACCATCCATTTGTTTGATTCAATTAGATAATTAAACGATTTCTGATTCGATTGATTTTTTACAGAGATGATCTTTAAATGCTAATTTAAGATATGGACCGTTGGATTATAAATTTATTAAATAAAAGTATGTTAATCGACAATGGGGGTGAATATGCTCATTCACCCTAGGGGTGAACCTAATAATTGTTCCAAAAGTATAATCATCACCCCTGACACCACTTGCCACCATCTTCTTCCTATAAAACTCCCTAGCTATATCTATATCCTCCTTCACAAGAACATCAAGAATCGAATTGAATATCTTCAGAGAAGGTTTCTGGTTATATCTGCGAACCAAGTCAAGCACCTTGATCACTTGCTTCACCAAATGAGCTCGGCCGAGGCCGTGAATGAGTGTGACGAAAATGTGGTCATCTGGGGGGAGGCCAATTGAGTGGGGCATTTCGTCGAGCACTTGGTGGGCAATGTCGAAGCGCCGAAAGGTGCATAGCTTGTGGATGAGGGCTCGGTAAGTGGACGGGGAGTGGGTGAAGCCGGGGAGTTTGGAGGCCCATTGGAAGGTGTCGAGGACCTGGGTGGCTGATTTTTGTTCGAGTAGAAGATGTGCTATGTGGTTATGAGATGGAACAGCAATGGATGAGAGAGTTTTTAGAAGATGGTGAGAGAAGAGATTGGGGGAAGCTTTGAGGGATTGGAGATTAGCATTGGGCACAGTTCTTTCTCCTTATTTGAGCCTTGATAAACATTAGACTTTAGAGGGTAATTTCGCCTTGATTATCATATTGATATCAAGAGTCTTGTTCATCCATTTAATTTAATTTCATATTGAGATGGAAAAATTTCGATCACAATTTAGAATAAAAAATCATTCACAGTTTTTTATAAAATATTTGAATTGGGGTTTATTTCATTAGATAATCAAGCCATAAAACATGTCAGAGTTTAATAAGTACTTATACATGCAATCCGGTAAATAAACTAGACACCTTATCTAAGCCAAACTAAACTCTATGGGACGCTGAAGCAAACCTAGCTTAGCAAAAACAACCTCGCTTTCTAAGGAAAATTTATTTGTCTAATCTAATTTGCCGGCACGCAATTGTAATACAAATAACAACTAAAAACATCTTAGAAGAGCTCATAGAGAATATCCCTACTTAAAAAAGACTTGCATCTAACCATCAAAGCTACGAGACTTTCAAAGAGGCTACGAAACCTAGGTTTCGACTGGTGGCGGCGCTCTTCCCTCAAGCAAGGTGGCGTTTGTGGAGTGCTGCGGGGTGAGTCTCTGCAACGACAGAGGTTTGCGGCAAGAGGCCTCTGGTTCGGAAGCTTTTCTAACCGGCTTTTGGGGCCGTTTCCAGCCTTTGGTTCGGCGGTGGCGGATTGGGTCTGGGTTTTGCTCTGATCTGGGCGTCGTCTGGATTGTTGAGAATCAGAATCTGAGAAGTTGACCGTGGTGGTGCGGCATTTTCCTCTCAGGCATTGCAATGGTGACCTTGAGGGGACGATTTTTGCGTTGGAAAAGGTAGGTGAAGGTAGAATTGTGATTTGAACGCCGAAGGACTTGCACTGATTGTGGTCGGAGAGGCATCAGGGTCGACAGGCAGATAAGAGGTTTTCCTACCTAGATTCGTCTAGGCTTGGTGATTCCCTGATTGACGATAGATGGTGTGGTGGAAGGGCCGATCGCCGGAGCTGATGCTGGTGGCGATGGTGACGGTGGCGCAGCAAAGGATTTGGGCTTCTAATTCTATAGCTTGGGTTTAGGCTTAGGCCTTTGGGCCTGTGCTCAATTTGAGCCAACAGATGTCAAAGAAAAGCAAGAAAACCAACCTGTTGCCGAGGTTGTTAGCTGCTATATTCTAGTTCTTTTGCTATTAGACATTTAGATGCAAGTTTTTATAAAATATTGGTATAACGAATATGGAATACAATTGAGTGAAAAATGTTGGTATGTATATACCTTCCAAGCACAAATACCGGAAGCACAAGGCTTGTCCAGCCACAAAGAGCAGCATAAAGCACATTTTGGTATGGTCGCGACACCTCTTGGGGCGGTATCGCAAACCTTGGGCATCCCACATTGGAAACAAGGGAGCCTCACCTTCCTAAATCCTCTATAAACAGACCACCTCCAACACCCTAAAAAGGTAACTGTTTACTCTCACCTTCCAATATCTATATCTTATAACGATACTGACTTAGGCATCGGAGCGTTAAAGACCGACACACCCGGTCTTCCCTCTGACCTTTGTTTGTTTTACAGATAAATGAGACCCTGGAGGCTATAGTGACAATACATCCTGTGATTCTGTTGGACTAGACCATACCTGTTTATACCACAGAAATATCTGGCGCTGGAAGAAGAGGCCTCTGATCTTGCTGGCACGAAACCTCACTCTAACCAATGACTAACAGCATTCTCGACACAAACGAAGAGGACTGACCATGCGAGGACACGGCTCGCGAGTATAGCGCACTCTTGACTTCTTCAGCCCTAGCGGCAGGACCTCCACTGTCACTGCCACAACTACAGACCCTGCTACGACACTTAAGATCACCAAACGCGACCTCATGCAATCGCGACCACAATCAGAGGCCGAGCGCCTAGCCGCTTAAGAGGCTCACAGAAAAGTCGAGATTATGGCCAACCAAAACCGCATCCTCCGAGAAGCACTTTAGGGGAGGATAGCAAACAACGAGGCACTAGACAGGGCCAACCAGCAAACTTCAATGCCAACAATTGCCGGTGTCAACACACCAGGCACCTTTCTCACGACGGACCCAAACACAGACCTCGCAGGTACATTCAACATTACACCAAACCCAACCGAAACGACACCTAGGACTCTCACAAGCCCCACACCAGGGAACGCAAACACTAGCCCACAGGTAATCTACATCAGCTCGCCCTTATTCCCCAATTCCCTTAGCGCAGTGGGCACCTTGGGCACTGCCATAGCCGCAACAACCACTACCATACCAGCACCTGATTCCAACACAAGATTACTGCTACAAATTAGCGAAACCATCGCCACCCTACAAGTAAGAATCAAGAATACGTAGAACAGATCTAGTTGGCAACCACTATCAGCGGGTTTTGAAGGGAACATATGACCATTCACACCCCGAATACGAGCCGAGAAGAGGCCACGGGAGACGAAACCTTTCAAGATTGAGAAATACAATGGGACTCGAGACCCATACCACCATCTTAAAATATTCCAATCGCTACTACATGGCAGGTAATACACTGATTCCATGGCCTACCATGCATTTGAAGAAACACTGATAGATGAGGCCTTACGCTGGTTCCTCAACCTACCACACAACTCCATTGACAGTTTTCAAGACCTAGGCGACAAGTTTCTCAAACAGTTCGTCTTATGCGGCAGTGGCTATCACACAACACCTAACTTGTTCAAACTTAAGCAGAAACCTAATGAGTGCTTAAGAGATTTTGTTAGACGATGGCAGAGATAGGCGACCGAATGTCACACCTTGGACCAAGCCTTGGCGGCATCGGCATTTAAGCAGGCTCTCCAACCCGGATACTTTTTTGTTTCAAATCAACGTCAATCCTCCTGCTACCTATGACGACCTTCTCGATGCCGCCACAGCTTACGCCTAGGCTGAGTACGAAACTTTCAGTCTCGATACAGGCATCAGAACCACTCTCGCTACCGTCCCTCAACCCACAAGCACTAGCAGGGGTATCAACAACAGGAACACAGATTGAGGCAGGGACAAGCCAGCATAGCACAGTGGCCCAACAACACGAGATAAACATGGATACACAAATGATAAAAGGGAAAAGCAGTATGGTAAAAGCCCCGAGAAGGCGAAGCACACCTTACAAGGACATCTAGAACAATCATAGGGATCTCATCCCGCCATCACCAAAGCGCAGACCTGGCCATGAAAAGCTAATGGATAACTATAGGTATTGAACTTATCATGAGGAAGGAGGCCACAATACCAATGTCTATTACGCCCTAAAAAATACCATTGAGCACCTCATCCAAAGCGGAAAACTCCAACAATATCGGACTTCTGCTACCAGAGCCAACGCCGTCGAGGTTTGTGGCCAGATACTGACCATACATGGTGGAGCACCCTATGTCGAAACCCTCCACTTACCCAAGTGCCAATGGGGCAAGATATTCTTCGGCTTAGCTATGGCTGGAATACTCCTCAAGTGGAAACTCAGTTACCTTCAATCGCCAAGAGGTCACCATATGAAAACACCACAATGACCCCTTCCTGATCACCATGGTCATTAACCACTATCGGTGCCATAGAGCCTTAGTCAACAGTGGCGCCGCAGCCAGCATCATATTCAACAACTACTATGGAGGATTAAACCAAGACAGGAGGAAACTCTCCAAAACCACGAACCCCTAATAAGCTTTTCAGGTGAGATCACACAACCCCTGGGATCAGGTGACTTGCGCATTACCCTAGGCGAGGGCAGCACCATTGCCACAATGACAACACAATTCATCATCATTGACTGCCCGTCATCCTACAACGTCATCTTGGGGCGAGACACCATATGGAGACTCCAATGTTTTGTGGCAGGACACATGTTGATGATGAAATTACCTACAACAGGGGGCATCCTCACCATTAGGGGAGATGAAGAAGTGCCGTGACAATGCAACTCTCTGACAATCATGAGAGGACGCGGCAGACACGAGGTACTCTCTACAATGGACCTGCCTTCCCCATCAGACAAACCCGATTACCCTCGAGAAGACCCCGAGTCCTGAGAAAGTACCAACACTCGTAGTAAAAAGAAGGAATAGAAGAGAAAGCTGAAGCAACCAAGACCTGACGCCCCAATGGACGTCATTTCATTCTCCATCTTAGATACACATCCGAGAGGAAAGTCAAAATCGGCTCCAAAATGGACCCCCAGTTTCAGATAGAGCTGATCACATTCCTCAAGTAAAGATAAGAGGTTTTTGCATGGTCAGAAGCTGATATGCCAGGCATATTGCCCTACTTACTCATAAATTCGCCATCTCGCCCTCACCCTCTGCCACGCACGTCAGAAAAAAGAGAAGGGCTTTCACAGAAGAAAAGTACAAAGCCATAAAAATGGAAGTCAAGAAGCTCCAAGACATCAAGTTTATCAGGGAAGTATCCTACCCAACATGGCTCTCTAACATGGTCATGGTAAAAAAATCCAACAGCAAATGGCGCATGTACCAACCTAAATAAGCTATTCCCTAAGGACAGCTTCCCCCTGCCGAGAATTGACCAGCTTGTCAATTCCACTACTGGGCACAATCTCTTGAGCCTCATGGATACTTTTTAAGGTTATAATCAGATTTGACCAAGAACACACATCCTTCACCACGGATAAAGGTTTATATTGCTACAAGGTCATGCCATCTGGGTTAAAGAATGAAGAGGCCACATATCAGAGATAGTGAATGCCATGTTTGCGGACCATATCGGCAAAATCATGGAAGTCTATATGGATGGCATGTTGGTAAAGAGCGTCACCATTGAGGACCATATCAAGAATCTGAGTTTCATCTTTAACGACGTCATACTCTAGTACGGCATGAGGCTCAACCTCAAAAAGTGTGTATTTGCAGTCTTAGGAGGTTAGTTCCTCGATTTTTGGTTAGCGAGAGGGGCATTGAAGCAAACCTTGAGAAGATCAAAGCCATTCTTAACATGGCACCACTAAAAACAAGAATGAGGTCCAATCCTTAACAGGTAAGGTGGTAGCTCTCACTAGATTCATATCTCGCCTGATCGACAAGTGCGCACCATTTTTCAAGTTACCCAAAACCCAACACACCGAAGAGATCACCTGGGGGCCAGAGCATGAAAAAGCGTTTAATGGAATCCGATTACCTCATCTCAGTACCAGTGCTCTTAAAGCCTATTCCGGGAGAAGTCCTCTACATATACCTTGTAGTATCTGTATCAGTTGTCAACTCAGTTCTCATCGGGCGAGAGGACACCAACGAGTTACTAGTGTACTACATGGGCAATGACTTTAAAGACGTAGAGACAAGATACTCCGATATTGAGAAACCTGCCCTATCATTTCATCACTGCCATTAGATGATTAAGGCAATATTTCCAAGCATACACTATCCATGTACTCACCAACCAACCTCTAAAATAGGTTTTCTAGATACCGATATCTTCAGGCGGACTAGTTAAGTTGGCAATCGAATTAGGCGAGTTTCATATCCAGTACATGCCGAGAACCGCCATCAAATGACATGCTGCTACAGACTTTATCGCAAAGTTCATACCCTGGGAAATGGAAGAGCCCCTAGTCGAGACAAGCCAACTATAACGTCCCGAACCTGAATTTACTGTTTACTAGTCATCTGGACGGTAAACGACAACTATTTTCACTTTTTACTTTGTTTCGATACTTTTAGTGGCCCTAAAAGTTGACTTTTTATTCGGGTCAAAATTTGAGAAAATTTTCTTCACAAAAGTTGTAGAGGACATTAAACTGAGTCTGTGGATATGTGGTACGCTTAAATCGGAGTTTGTATACGAAAGTTATCGCCAAAATACTAAAGTTACTGTTCACAATAACTTTCTATATATATAGAAAGTTACTAGGGTAAGTTTCCATTTCGGGAAACCTACCCCTACCCCGATTTCTCACTCTCCCTCTTTTCCCCGTGTCGGCCTCTCTCCTTCTTGCCCTCGATTCACCGCCGTCCGGCCATCAACCAGTGGGTAACCAGCCACCATGTGATCGCCTCTTCCTTCTCTCAACGCTGGTGCCCTTGGATTTCGGCAATTTAGCCAGAAAACCTCGAATCGAAGCAAGTTTCCTCACGGGATTCAGCCATTCAGCCATTTCCTGCAGTTTCCGACCACCAAATTGGGACAGTAAGAGCGCCTCAAGCCGGTGATCATTTCCCCTAAGGTCATTCACTTCAATTTGCAGTGTGGAAGTCGAATCAACGATTTCAAATTCTAGGGTTCGGAGTTTTTTCTGAGTTTTCTTCACCGGCCAATTTTGAGTGCTTTAAGGTAATATTGGAATGTGTTGTAGTTGAGAAAATTGTTGGGTCTGTTGTGTTGTTGTTGCTGCCAAAATTTGGTGGCCGCCGGCGCGTGGGGCCCACGAGCTGCCACTGTTGGTGGCGCGTGGAGGTGAGTAAAGTAGGTTTTTAATTTTTGTTTTAGCCCAATTAAATCCTATAAATGTTGTGGAGCTTTTTTGTGAAGTTTGGTGGAAATTGGAGGAGGTTTGGATATTAATCGGAATTTTTCCAAAGTTCAATAGTTTGGTTATTGATTTTCGAGAATTCCACTGTTGGATTTCTCTCACCCCAACATGGACACTCCATGTCGACGGCTCTTCTAACAGCAAGGTTAGTAGGGCAACTGTTGTGCTCACAGACCTCAAGGGAAATATGTACGAGTACACCTTGAAATTCAAGACATCCAACAATGCAGTCAAGTATGAAGCTTTGATCGCAGGGTTCAATTGGCAAAAAAGACCTAGGCATCAAAAATTTGCACATCTTCAGTGACTCGCAGCTCGTTGTGAACCAAGTTGGTGGCAGTTTTAAGAAAAGGAACCTCACATATCCTACTACCAGTCTCTTACCACAACCTTGCTCAAACAATGTCTGGCCTCCTACAAGATCGACCTAATAGAGCACAAAATACAAAGGCGGATTCAGTCGCCAAACTAGCAACCTCGCCACTCCGTATTGATATTGGAACTTTACAATTAGAGGTCTTAGACAAACCAAGCATCGACAGACCATTCTCGGAGATATTCGCTACTGAAGAACAAAGACAACCCTCATGGATAGATTCAAATTGAGTATTGCACAAGGCCCACTTGCACAATTTATAAAACATGCAACGAGTATTGCATTTCTACAACGCCAGATCAAGGCCCAGAACCTCAAACTCGGGGACTAGGTAATGAAAGAATTCAGTCCACCGCCAACCGCACTTCGTCCCACTTAGGATGCACCATACAAAATAGTAGAAGTCGTTAGCCCTGGCACTTTCTACTTAAAGGACAAGGATGGTGTCACAACGATCCACACTTGGAATACCGAACACCTCCGGTATTACAACAAGTAATTATACCGCTGACCCAAGAGCATCTTGACTTAGCTAAGTTTTTGTACAATATTTAGCTAAGGGAAGCTACCCAATGGATACTCTCCCTCTTTTGTAAACGCTGATCTCTCAGCTATCAATGAAACGAGACATTATTCAAACCATTGTTCTCCATAGCACAAAAAGTTAATTGGCAACGCCAACAACGTTCAGCGGACCACGTCTGCTACTTCGTGCACTTAGAAATTTTTTAATTCCCTTAATGTTTCATTGATAAACAAAACCATAAGTCAAGCTCTAGCGGTATACTAACACTTAAACAACACAAGTATTTATCAGCGGCAATCCCACACTTAGAAAAAATTCAGAGAATGAAAGAACGCTACTTCATTGAAAGCTCAGGTTGGGACTCCCCAACCAAAATATTGTTCTATTACAAATCATAAGTTGCCTCAGCGGCGATACAAAAATAAAAACCTAGGCCTCCTGTGACTCTCCTTGTGGGGCTGCGGTACCATCACCGTCCACCTGTGCGCACTGCGCCACTGAGTGGTCGTCTGGTCGGACCTGGGGGCTGTAGGACTTGGGGTAATCATCGTCCCATCATCGCTGGTGTGGGCAGCCATGAACCGAGCATGAGAGGCATCGGAGGCCGTCGGCACATGTAACTATTGAGATCCTTCACGCATCCACTAGATGGACTCATCGCTGCCAGACCACACACCTTCCGGCTGCAAGGAGTTAGGTCCACCTTCGATGGTCTGCCGCTCCCTCTGCTCCGCTTGCATTTGGGCCACCTTCTCCCAATTAATCACACCCTTGGCATCCAGCTTCTTGAAGTTAGCAGTAGCACCAGCTATGCCGACCTTCGTTAGCTCGTCTTTGTACTCAGCTGACTGCTTGAAAGCCTTAACAGTTGTGGTAGCTAGCTTCCCCTACTCCGACTCCTAGCCCTCAGCCCGACGCTTCAAGAGCTTAACCTCTTCTAACCTGGCAACAGCTTCCCGCTACAAGTTGTACAGCCTTTTGGTTTTGGCCTTCAACTGCTCCCCGATGTGAACAATCTCCTCTCGCAGTGTCGCCACCTCAACATTGTGCCGCACGTCCCAATCGACGGCAACCTCCAGCTTGCCCATCGCATCCACCAAATCAACCTCCGCCTTGGAGAGGTTCTACTCACACTCCTGGAGCCGCTTCTTCACATCCGCCAACTCCTCGCGCAGGCTCTCAATCTTTGCAGGGGACAGCTTAGAGGCTGCCACGAACAATTCATTCAGGCCAACGGCAAGATGACCGAAGGCCAAACTGAAGGGCGACTATTGCAGAGGGGTGTCCCACATGGTGCCATCCATGCCCCCAAACCCCAACCGCTCGCAGATGCTAAATAGCAGCACTCGCTCAGTGTAGGTGAGGAACTCGGCATAGGAGGCAAAGGAATAAAAGCCTCTGGATGGCACCTCCCCACCGGAATTGGTAATGACAACCTTGCCACCCTTCCGCACCTTCTTCTGTTGCTGGGGCAAGGAAAGCGGCATGGTCTCCACCGCGTCGTCACCCTCCTCGCCTTCATTCTGCCGCCTTTTCCTATGAAGGGCAACACCCAAAGCAGCATCGGCGGCAACTGTCCTCGCCGATGTAACCGCTCCAGGCCAGATATGGTAACGGCCTCACCACCACCAGGATCTTTCTGCGGCACTGCCTTCTCCTTTTGGACCATGCGTCTGGCAACTAAGACTATTCTGTGGCCTTTTCTTGTCGCCCTCCCTCGGTCATCAGGTGCTTCGATCAGGTGGCGGTTGGTCACACAGCAGTTTCCCTGGCGATAGGGAGATGAGAATGATGAGGCATCTACAACATAATCTCTTGCTCGAAAGGCCTGACCTCCTTCGTCTTGGGGTCAACAGTTGTTTTCTTGGCATTTAGGGCCGCCGTGAACATGCCCTCCAGATAATTGTCAAGACCAGTGTTGTCCATAGCTTTATCAAAAGCAGCGCGACTCAATTTATTACCAGGAACGGGATCTACAAAGCCAACATCAAGTTAAACCAACAAGGCAGTGGCGATGAGAAGAAAAATAAGCAAAGTACAAGAAAAAATGAAGTATACTCAGCAGTAACTACCTAGGACCCTAGTCAAGTTCAGCTGCGCTAACAATTCCCAGCCAGTCAATAGCCGCAGATCAAGCAAGTTGCGGTTCTTCCAACAACCGGTGATTCTAGCCACGCAGCACTCCTCCTCTGGTGTTAACACAAAGCTCAACCCTGCTACACACACCAAGAAGAAGGGAAGTGTTAGGTTTGGATCTAGCGGAATTAAAGCAACGCAAAAAAACAAACAGCGGCAACCTCGGATAGGTTGAAACTTCGATTTAATCCTATGGGTTGGCCCCTCTCTATTGAGGGCCTCGTCGTACTCCTAACTCTCGGTCGCGATGCAGTAGGTTGCCCGCCAAGAGGACATGGAGTCCGGAGGATTCTCGACTAGCCGAGACACCCCGGTAGGCTGACTCAGGTTCACTAGGCCGCTACACCCTTTCCTCTTCACGTACAGTAACTCGTAGAAGTGCAGAAACTCAGGCACAGTCGGACCTTTACAGCCGAACATCCTCCACAGCGCATTCAACCCCATTAGAAGCTTCCATATGTTCAGACAGATTTGTCTAAAAGAGAGGTCAAATTCGTACAATAATATTTAGAGGTTTGGCAATAGCGGGAACCAAACCCCCTGGCAAAACACCTCCTCATGTACAGCCGCATACCCCGCCGGCAGAGACAAGGCTGGCTCATTCTGCAGCGGTGCCCTTAGCTTCGCCACCCCGGGAGACTTGAACACTCACTTCATCCTATTGATCGTCACCTGTGACATCGGGCCACCCGCTTCATCCACCGGCGTCCCATCCAACAATTTCCATGTCGACATAGTGGCACTATCATCAGCGGGATTACCACCCTCCTTATGCAAACCGCTAGCGACACCATGACTGGCTAACCGCTCCTCTAGCTGTTGGCTGGCAGTGGTATCTTCCGGGGCCAACACAGAAGTTTCCGCTAGTCCCCCACCGCTTTGTACATCTCCAGCCATAGTTGGGTATATTATATGGAGCAGTTCTATATCTAGCGGATCGGATAGTGAGGTTCCTACAGGGGCAGACGAAAGCAACGAGTCAATAAAAACCCTATCGGAACCGCTGAGCGACACGTCAGACCCAGAATCCTCACTGCTCAAGATCTCTATGACGTTAGCCATCACAAACACCCTAAAACCCAAATCAGTTAGTTCCAAATGGATCTAAACTACCCCTATGTTAGTGTCTGAGATTTAGCGGTAGCCAAATCTTGGTTAACGTTGGTCCGGCGGGCGGACCACTACTTATGATGTTTTCATGATGTCCGCTATCTGTCAAATGAAATACAAGGGAGTTAGAGGGAGACTGCGTTGGGCGGTCTTCTCTTCACCGATGCCTAAATTAGTCAGTGTATTTATGTTGACAGAATAACAGTAGGTAAGTAGTAAATGAGTAATTAATGAGGAGAGAGGAGTTGACCTTTTATAGGTGAAGAAGGGGCTGACCTCTTCTTTGATTTTTGATGTGGGACTGATATGGTTCAGTTTACAGCTTCTGATGCTTCAGCAAGGCGATCTTGGTGCGGCGCATGGAGGCGCATCAGCGGTGATCTGGGGGTGAGCCGAGGCTCAGGTGATAGCCTGCTTGGCTGTGTTTCCATAGGTCACACTGTTGGTGGTTATTGGTACCACTGACGGTAGCATGAGCGTGGCTCATTATAGCTAATTATGCTTGGCAAATGCTCGTGTAAGTACAAGTTACCTAGCGGTTTAAAGCGTTACTTTTGCTAGACTTGCGAAAGCATAATTAGCGTCAGAGTGTTGTCAACCATGGACTTTGTTATGACCAAACGCTTTATACCCTTTCAGGTGGACCCCTGCTAGGCCCCCCAAGGAGTCCCCTACTCCCCGGCTAAGATAGACCTCCGTTTGGCCGGTATATTGTTTGATGAGGGGAGCTGCACTGAGCAGAGGGTGTTGGGTAGCGAGCCCAATCTTTGATACCCAAGTGTCGGGGCTCAATAATGTGCTCATATTTTCCTATATTTTTTATATCTCTTAATATTGGTTTTTATGTTTAATTCTCTTTATTTATGATTCATTTACATCTTTTAGTGTTTTTGTAGGTTTGTTTCGTAGAAAGAAGAAAAGAAGCTAGAATGAGCTAAGTAGGATTGAAAGGCGATTGCAATACCACGTTCCAGAATCTGTCTGTGCAAAACATCCAACTTCGCCGAATTACTGGGAAAATACTCAGATCAAATCAGACAATGAGTCTTATATTCATGGAAAGCTACGGTTGTCTACTTTCAGCAGAATTTTAAAGATCTTGATTTCGATTCTTCTAGAGCAAGTTATGATTATTTGAGTAAAGATAGGTCAGACAGGAAACCTGCTCGGGAATTTACAAACATTCGTGGAGAACTCATGTACCATGGCACAAGATTATCAATCCTAATGTTTCAAGGAAGTTAATTCAGATGAATATTCAATGATGAACTTATTCCTACTTCTACAAGAGATATTTCAAGGTTTTCCCATTCCAAATGAAGAAAAAGCCAAGTTTTACAAGGAAACATGAAGCCAAAGATGAGCAGAAATCTTCCCTATATAAGGGAGCACGAATTTCACATGATAAGGGAGTCTCAGGAGCACAATGTAGACGCCGATGGAGCAGAGACGACTCATCCATCTTTCCCTTCTTTTCCCCTTCCTTTCTTTTTATGTTTTTCCTATGTTTTATTTAGTTATGTTTTGCTAAACTCTTTTCTAGGGTTAGGATGATACCCTATCATGATTTTTTATGTACTTTGATGTTTTATTGATGGATTTATAGTTTCTTTATGATGAATGCTTAATCACTATTTGAATTGATGCTTTTATGTTTAAGTTTTTTGATTGATCACCTTAGGGCTTTGCATATAGTAATTGGAAGACAAATTTGAAGCAGAGATGCAATATAATTTGATTAGCTTCTTGTGATTAAGTGCGGTAAATTACATTATTACTTGAGAAAGACTAATGGTTTGCTTGATTCCCTTGTTTTCTAAAGCATAATGAGTCTTGCATGTTAAATTTATACCTGAGAAGGATAAACTGCATAGTTAGGATATAAGATCTTTACTCGAGAGGGAAAACATCATACACTTAAGGAAAACTATGGTCTATAGTACCTGAGAAGGACTTAGATATGGGAATTATCATTTAGAGAAACAAAAGAATCTGTTAATTGCATTGAAACATAAATAGAATTATTAGTGCTTGATTCTGAAACCCTAGGTTTTATCATTATTTGTTTGTTTCTTTCTTTCTTTAACTTTCACATTATTTGTTTAGTCGAAAACCATAAAACCATATCTTCTTTAGTTTGATTGTTTATGTGGTTTTGTGTTTGGATTAATTAGGATAGGATTTAATTGATTATCAATTCTCAGTTGGAACGACCTCGTACTTGCACACAATACTAACGACGATTAGTGCGCTTGTGAGTTTTAAAATTTCACAACACTCAACGTGCCTGATCAGGGCCGTCGAAGACTGTTGACATGTCCCCTTACTGGTCCCGGAAGACTGTAGCTTGACTGAAACACCGCATTACGGTCGTTGTTAGAGTGACGCGTTGCGTCTTGAATGGTCGCTCCGTTGAGCGTAAGCGGTAAGAAGTGTTGCACTTAGCAGAGACTGTCTCGCTTGCAAGATGAAAAAAGAGAAGTTTCACTAGCGGTGTTGTGCTTAGCGGAGACTGTCTCGCTTGCAAGATGAAGATGAAGTTCCGCTAGCGGTGTTACTTTTAGTGGAGACTGTCTCGCTTGCAAGATGAAAAGAGAGAAGTTCTGCTTGCGGTGTTGCGCTTAGCAGAGACTGTCTCACTTTCAGATTAGTACGCCTGCTTTTTTACGGTTGCTTTGGATAGACGCTTCGTCTGACAGCTCCTGACACGTGGTTGTCATGCATTGGGTTAGCATGCCTGTGTACCGCACCTCAGCACGCCTGTCTCTATGCCATTAATGTGAGTAATTATTGATTTTGTAACCAAGGTGACGCCTCAGTTAATCCGGATAGTGAATACGATCGTAGGGCATGTGTACAGTGCTGGTGTGATGTCGTTTTTTAGCGGACGACCTCAATCTAATTGATGTTGACATAAAATAGAGGGAAACTCATAGGCTTTTGACATTTTCTGCACTTCAAACCTAACTCGTCGTCTTCAAGCTTTCTTTTTAGAGAGCCGAGGAGTACGTTCTGCAAATTAAGTGAGTGTTGCTGTTTGATGAAAAAGATTCACCAAAGTGAAGACAACCATCCTCAAGAAAACCAGAGTTCCCATATCTCAGGTTAGTGATCTGAGCCCCATGCCTATTCGGTTGTTTCTTGTTTATGTTTGTTGATACTTTGTGTTCGAAGTGGTTTCTGTCATTGTATGGTGTCTGAAGGTGTAGAGGAGTTTTGGGGATGGGTTTAGGTGTTTGCGGCAGAAAGTTGAGGTTTATGGATTTGCTAGATGGTCGAATCTGGGTGTTTGATGTATATATTGTGTTCTTGTTTTGGTATTGTCTTGGTTTTCTGGGTATGGTTGTTCTTGGTGTCCTTAGCTAAAATCTGACATAGGGATAGTTTAGATCATTTTGGAACTGACTGACTTGGGTTTTAAGGTGTTTGCGATGGCTAGATTCATAGAGATTTCAAGCAGTGAGGATTTTGGGTCTGACGTGTCTCTCAACGGTTCCGATAGGGTTTATATTGACTTGGTGCATCCGTCTGCCCCTGTAGAAACCTCACTACCAAAACCGCTAGACATCCAACCTTTACAATCCATACCATGGGAAGTAGCTATGGCTCGTGCTGGGAGCCCAGAATTGTCAGCGGCGAGAGAGGAAACTGCTGCCTGCGATCAACGTAAAGATAGGCTAGCTAGCCACAGTGCTACGAGTGTTTCCGCTGGCGGGGAAGATGGCGGCGACAAAGAAATAGAATCGGCCTAGGTTCTTCGCGATGATATGCCGTTGACGAAGCGGGGGGTCCGATGACTGTGTCGACTATTAATTGTCTGAAGCGGGTATTCCGTCTCCTCAGCTTGGTGAAGTTGCGTCCGCCGATGAGGGACGAGAGGGCATCAATTCTTCCGGTGAGGTATGCCGCCGTTCACGGGGCCATCTTCCGCTACTACTGAATCTCAAGATTTTGGTTTGCGAGTTCGACGTTGCCTTTGGAAAAATTTGCCGTAATATGTGGAGATTGTTGATGGCGCTTAACTCACTTTGGCGGTTGTTTGGCTGCAAAGGTCCGACCATGGCGGAGATGTTACACTTCTACGAGCTGGTTTATGTGAGGCCCCAGGGTTGTAGCGGGCAAGTGAATCTGAGCCGCCATCAGGGGGCACCCAAGCTAATCGAGAGTCTAAAGGATTCTATGTCCCCCTAGTGGGCGACCTTCTGTGTGGCGACCGAGGGTTGAGAGTTTGATCCGGGGGTGAACAGACAAGCCCCAAGTTTTAGGATTAAGTCCAAGTTCCAGTCTATCCGAGGTTGTCGCCAGTCGCCGCTGACCAATGTTGGCTGTTTTGTTTGTACAATGCCCATAGTTTTTTTTTTTTTTAATATCACTTGCTCTTTGTGCAGCGGGCTTGCGCTTTACATTGACGCGCAAGGAGCAGTGCCCCATAGCAAGGATCAAAAGGTGCTGGCAGAATCGCTACCTTCTTGACCTTCACTTGCTCACTGGTTGGGAGCTGTTGGTTGAGTTGAAGTTGACTCGCTCCCTTGGTAAGTGTCTCCCGCCAACTTGTGTTTTTCTTGACCTATCCCATGTTGACTAGCGTTGTGTTTGTTTGTTCAGATTCTGTTCCTGGTAACAAAGCTAGCCGCGAAGCATTTGATAAGGCCATGGACGGCGCAGAGTTACAGAACTTCCTTGAGGGTATGTATGCCGCTCGGCTCAATGCCAGGCAAACCATCATCGACCCCCAAATGTTGGCGGTGAGCTTGTCAGAGATGGAGGTGGTGATGTCGATGCCGCATCACTAGCATCTTACCGCCGGTGGGCAAACGGTTGTATTGCTAGAGTCTCGAAACTAGCAGGCTGCCGCTAGGGAAGGCATGGCCTGTACTGCCTAGTGGAGGGTCAAGGAGAAGGTTGGCGCTCGCCGTGGGCCCTAGAAGGAGCGAACGGTGCCGCCAGAGCAGCCGTTGTTATTGCGAGTTTGGAGTCCCAAGAGCAGCAGAGGCCCATTGCCACTGGTGCCGCACAAGGTCCCATCCTTAGGAAGCGGCGTTAGAATGACGTTGATGTAAATGAAGAGGCGGGCATCGCTGTACTGATGGGGGCGCTCCGGCAACAAAAGAAAGCGAGGCCAGCTCCACGAACGATGACCTCTGCTACTGCCGAGCGAGTTGGATTCCTTTGGTGCATATGCAGAGTTCCTGACTGACCCCAAGCGGGAGTTCCTCTTCCATCTCTGCGAGCGGTTTAGGTTCGGCTGGTTGGATGGAACCGTCCGCTCTACGCCCATTTAATAATCGCCGTTCAGCTCTGCATTTGGGCACCTGTCCGTTGGGCTGTACGAGCTGTCCTAGCTGGGTCAAAGCAACCTCATGTTAAGTTGCAACTAAGGGAGGAGATTGAAGGTCTCCGGAGGGAATTGGGGGAGACGTCCGATAAGTTGGCTGAAGCCGAGCTTCTCCATAGTGCGACCTGGCGGATGTCCGCGGCAAGCTGAACTCCGTCATTGACCGGAACATTGAGGGAACGATTGGGTATCCCGGCTAGAGCAAGATGTAGCCCTGCTGCAAGAAAAATTGGCGGCAAAGAGTAAGTGGGCTAATATCCTTCAGCGGGAGTCTGCCGTTAAGACCGTGGAGCTGAAGAAGCTGGAGAGCGAGATTGCCAGGCTGGAAGGGGAGAGGGCCTGTGCTAATGCTGCTGCCATTGAGGCCTACAAGTAGTGTCTTGAGTACAAGTAAGCTCTGACGGAGGCGGCGAAGGCTGGCACCACGGCCAACCTGGAGCTGCTGAACAAGAAGGGTGCCATTGACTGGGTCAAACCGTCTTGGTCAACCGAGCCGTCGGATCGGCAGGAACCCTCTGCAAGTGGTGTGGCTCATGCTCAACCTGAGGGTGCCCGCTCAGGCAGTGGCGAGAGTGGTGATAGTCCGGCGGATGACTCCCAGCGGACTCCACTTCCTACCCAGTCTGAAATTTCTCGTGCCGAGTTCATGGTGGTTCACACTAGGGCAGATGGTACCATTGTGACGCCGATCCCTACCGTTCCTGGTTCGGATCAGATGAGCCGCCTAGCCGTTCAACAGCTGCCGGTGGATGGAGAAAATGTTACTGCCGCTCCCAACAATCCTTGAAGACCGTCATAGCTATGTAGCTCTTTTTGTTGTTTTTTGTTATTGCTGCTGAGGTATTTTTTTTGTACCTTTGACAATATTTTTGGACGGGGAGTCCCGACCCTAAATATATGAATTTTCATTATGTCGCTTAAATTTTGCCAAGTGTGGGATTGTTGGTGATGGCATGATTGTGTTGTTTGAATGTTGATATACTGCTAGGGTTTTGACTTGTGCTTTTGTTAATCAATGAAACATTAAAGGAATTAAAATTGTTCCAAGTGCATCGTGTAGCGGATGTGATCCGCTGAATGTTTGTTGGCGTCGCCAGTTAACTTTTTGTGCTAGACTTGGTAACAATGGTTTGAATAATTCCTCGTTTCATTGATAACTGAGAGATCAGCGTTTACAAAAGAGGGGTTGTACCCGTTGGGTAGCTTCCCTTGGCTTAACATTGAACAAAAATTTAGCTAAGTCAAGATGCTCTTGGGTAGTGGCATGACTTATTTGTAATAATACCAAAGGTGTTTAGTATTCCAAGGGTGGGTCGTTGTGACATCATCCTTGTCCATTAAGTAGAAGGTGCTGGGGTTGACGACTTCCACTATTTTGTATGGTCCTTCCCAAGTTGGGCGGAGTCTCGTTGGTGGTGGAATGACTTCCTTCATTACCCAGTCCCCAAGTTGGAGGTTCCAGGCTTTGATTTTGGCGTTGTAGAAACGTGATACCCGCTGTTTGTTTTGCAAGTTGTGCAAATGGGCCTTGTGGCGTTTCTCCTCGAGGAGATCCTTGTCGAGGTTGATATATTCACCGTTGGTCTCAAAGCAGTAGCCCTCGACCCTAGCGGTAGGTTGGGTGACCTTGATGGGTAGGACGGCCTAAGTTCCAAACATCATGAAGAATGGTGTTTCACCAGTAGCGGATGTTGGGGTTGTTCTGATGGCCCAGAGAACTTCCAGGAGCTTCTTCGCCCACAAACCCTTGGCCTCGTCGAGTTTTTTCTTGAGCACTTTCTTTATTATCTTGTTTGCTGCTTCTACTTGGCCGTTGGTTTGTGGGTGGGCGATAGATGCAAAGCTCATCTTGATGCCCAGGTTAGCTATGAAGGATATGAGCTCCTTGTTGTTGAACTGTGTCCTGTTGTCTGTGATGATGGTATGGGGGACGCCGTAGCGGCAGTAGATGTTCTTCTAGAGGAAGTGAGTGACCTTGGCAGTGGTTATTGTTGTCAGCGGTTCTACTTCAATCCACTTGCTGTTGTAATCGATGGCAGCAACAATATATTTGAATTGCCCTTTAGTGGTCGGCAATTTGCCAAGTAGGTCGAGGCCCCAAGTGGAGTGAATCCATGGGCCAATGATTATAGAGAGGGGCTTTGCCGAGGCGTGAGGGAGGTCAACGTATTGTTAACACTTGTGGCAGGACTTGAAGACTTCTCTGGCGTCGTCGCCGAGCATGGGCCAAAAGTACCCCTGCCGCATGGTACGATTTGCCAAAGACCTGGCACCCGAGTGATTTCCACACTCTCCAACGTGTATCATTGCTAGAATGACCTTTCCCTCCTCTAGGATCTGACACCGGAGGTTGGGATGGGTGAATCCCTGTCAGTATAGCTTGCCATTTTGTATGTTGTAGAGGGTTGCTATCCGCTTGAGTTGTCGTGCTTCGACCTTGTCTGTTGGCAGCGTTCCATTGCGCTTGTACCCGATGATCTCATCCATCCAGCTGGGGTTGACCTCAATGTTGAAAATCTCCGCTAGGATTTTTGTGATGCTTGGCTTGTCAAGGCATTCCACCCTTGTGTCCGCTAGACTTTGGTGTAGTTGAGCAATTGCTAATCTTTCCAGTGAATCAGCCTTTCGATTCTTTTCCCAGGGGATTTGTGTGATGTTGTGGAATTTGAATTTTTTGAGGAGGGTCTTGACATATCCCAAATATGCCGCTAGCTGTTTGTCTTTAGCTTGGAAATTGTCGTTGACCTGGTTGACCACTAGTTGGGAGACACTGAATATGATGACGCTGTCAGCGCTTGAGTAGATGGCGAGGAGCAAGCTCGCAATGAGTGCCTCATACTCTGCCATGTTGTTTGAGGCTGTAAAATTGAACTTTAACGCATATTCCACGTTCAGTCCCCCTAGCCCTGTTAAGATGACTCCGACGTCGCAGGCCTTGGTGAAGGTGGAGCCTTCCACATTCAGGTTCCAGTCTGACTGCTACGTGAGTGTTGGTTCCTCAGCTGTTACCATTGTTGTGTGGCCCCCCTCATCTGTCCTGGGGTTAGCTTCATCCTCACGCTCAGTGAGCTCAGCGATGAAGTTCGCTACAGCCTGACTATTCATAGCGGTATGTGGCTTGTACTCAATATAGAACTCGCTGAGATCGATAACCTACTTGCTGGGGCATCCCGGGTGCTCAGGGTTCTGCATGACCTGCCTTAGCGGTTAATTTGTCAAGACATTGATTGTGTGGGCTTGGAAGTACTGACAGAAATGCCTGGTGGCCATAATGAGTGCAAGGGAGAGCTGCTCTAGGGGGTATACCTAGTTTCCGCGCCGTTCATGCCTCTACCGGCATAGAGCACTAGGAGCTCCTCTTGTCTCTCCCTTTGTACGATGGCGCATCTGACCAGTGAAAGGGGTACCGCTAAGTATATATAGAGTATTTCGCCCTGTACCGGAATGGAGAGGAGTGGGATTGCCGCTAGGTATTCCTTCAAACTTTGGAACGTCGCCTCACAGTCTGGGGTCCAATCAATTTCCTTCTTGTGGGTCCTCTTCATGGCTTTGAAGAATGAGAGACACCTGTCGGTGAGTTTAGAAATGAACTGAGAAAGGGCGGTTAACTTGCCCTGGGGACTTTGAACGTGCACCTTCCATACCGTAGACTTCATGTTGAGGATGGCTTGCACCTTGTCAGAGTTAGCCTCTATGCCTCGTTCACTGACGATGTAACCCAGGAATTTGCTAGCGGAGACGCTGAAAAAACTCTTTTCTGGGTTAAGGCACATGCCGTAGGCCAAGAGAATGGCGAATATGATGCGGAGGTTCGCCACGTGTCCGCTGGCCTTGATGCTCTTGACTAGCATGTCATCCATATAGACTTCTATTATCTTGCCCAGATGTTCAGCGAACATGGCATTCATCAACGGCTGGTATGTTGCTCCGGCGTTCTTTAATCAGAAGGGCATGACATTGTAACAGTACAGGCCCTTGTTGGTTGTGAAGGTGGTGCATTCTTGATCGCCCGGGTGCATCTTGATTTGATTATATCCGGAGAAGGCGTCCATCATGCTGAGCACCTCATGGCCAACTATTGCATCGACAAGTTGATCAATGCGGGATAGCGGGAAACTATCCTCGGGGCATGCCTTGTTGAGACCCTTGAAGTCTACACACATTCGCCATTTGCCGCTAGGCTTCTTCACCATTACCAAGTTGGAAATCCATTGGGGATAATTGACTTGGCGGATGAATCCAATGCCTTGTAGCACCTCTTCCCTGATTGCACGATATCTTTCTTCATCAAAGGCCCTTCTCTTCTGCTTTATTGGATAAAAAGATGGTTTGACGCTCAACTTGTGAGTGATGATTTCAAGTGAGTTGCCTGGCATGTCAGCGTATGACCATGCAAAGACGGTGGCGTTATCTCGCAGGAATTGAGTGAGTTCTACTGCTATCTCTGGGGCTAACTGAACGTCGATGCTGATCGTCCGCTCGGTGTGTTCGTCAGAGATGCTAATAACCTGAAAAGATGTCTCTGGGTTGACAGGTTCCTTCTTCACATATTTTTCCTCATCGTCTCGAGGATCTTCAATTGCATTTGTCAACGACGCATGGCCTCCCACCATTAGGATCTCATAGCAGCATGTTGACCTTGCCACAGTTGTTGAATAACATTCTCATGTCAGTTGTTGACTTCCTTTAACACAGCCCGTGCCGTTAGGTGTAGGAAACTTCATGAGAAGCATATATCTGGGGATGATGCACTTTAGCTTGTTGAGTGATGGTTAACCAATGATGGCATTATAAGAACTGAAGCAACCGATGACAATAAACTCTATATGTATCTCTGCTGTACACGGGCTGGCGCCGATGGCTAGGGGCATGTAGTTAGAATCTAGTGGTTGTGTGACGTCACAGGAGAAGCTGAGCAGAGGCTCATGATCTTGGAGCAATTTTCTATTCCGCTGGAGTTGGTTTTAGCAACCATTGAAGATTACATTGACAGCGGAGCCAATGTCAACGAGGACCCTTCCCAAGGACAATTTATCGAGCATGGCATCAATCAAGCATGGATCGTCATGGGGGAGATGTGGGCGCTCTTCTTCCTCAGAGAAGGTAATGGGTTTCTACCCAGATTTAGGTAGTTTAGCGGATCTCTCATAGCAGATGTTGCAAACTTCCTTGGGCTGCTTAGCACGTGCATACCGCTTTCTTGCCGTACGATACATGTTGGTGATCGGAGCACCGCCATCGATGGTGTTGATACAGCGTATGGGCTCGATGTTGGCAACCACTGGTGGCGGCTGCTGCACCTTGAACTGTTCCAATTTGCCGTCACGATACAAAGTATCAATTGCCGTTTTGAGAGCGTTGCAGTTGTTGCAGTTGTGATCGTTGTCCTCGTGGTATTTGCACCACTTGCTGGTGTTTCTTGGCTTGCCCACCCTTGGGTACTTTCTTGGGGGTGGAGGTGGGATTTGATCTTTGCACTGATCATATATCTCTTCATATGAAGCTGTGAGGACTGTGAACACTGCGTACCGCTGAGAGGACTCCGTCTGCTTGTTATGATTATCCATGTAGGATGAGCGGTTACCTTATGGTAGTGTTGGTCCTTTTGCCACTTACTCTGGTAGTTGCCCTGTTGCCACTCTCTATTCTTGTCAATTAGCGGTAGCGCAGAGGTTTTACTAGCGGTTTCTTGTTGGCTAGAGGAAGGCTGACTGGATTTTGCTGGCATTGGACGAGGTGGTGGGGTTTCCCTGTATGTAATGAATTCCGCTTGCGCGTGGAGGACGGCCTCGTGCATGATGTTGTCGTAAGAGGCATTTGGATGATTGTAGTTGAGATGATAGAGAAAGGGTCATTTTAGAAGTCCCAGCTTAAAGGCTGCCAACGCCATTGTTTTGTCAAGGTCGCGGCATCAGGATGCTGCTGCTCTCCACCTAGTGACAAATGCCTTTAGTGTTTCCTCTGTGCCCTGCTTGACTTTGAACAGCTGGCTAGTGTTGTGATGTCCAGCGTCCAGCAGGATGAACTGTGACAAGAAGGCGTTCGATAGTGCATGAAATAAGTCTATGGATCCTGGCGGACACTCGAAGAACCATCTCATGGCTTCACAATATAGTGTCTCGCTGAACAAGTGGCAGAGGGTGGCGTCATCGAATCCCTTATTGTTGGTTACCTTCTTGAAGGTGTCCATGTGGACGAAGGGGTCCGTCAGTCAGCTGTATTGCAGCATTTTTAGCGTTTTTACATGCCCTGGCTTGACAGCTTGTAGGATCCTGGCGGTGAATGGCCCAGGTCTTGTTGCGAACAATGGATTTTGAGTTAGCGCTGAGGCACCTACCTCTGCCCTAGAGGTGGCAAACAGGCCGGCCAGGCCCGGCCTGACCCATTTTAAGCGGGCCTAGTCCTGCTTAGTGCCGTGCTTGGACAGGCCCATTTACTTAAACATTAAGCCCGGTCCGGCCCATGGCCCTAGCCCATATCGTGTCAGGCCGTGCTCGTACCAGGCCAATAAACGGGCCGTGCTCGTGCCTACCCACAATAAAGCACGATTTTAAAATCTTAATTTGAATAAATAAAAAAATAATTTTGTTTAACTATTTAGAAAATTCAAATAAATTAAGTTCTACAATGTTTTTCTCAATCTTAGCTTTTTAAGATTAGCTTTCTAACAATTTTTTATATTCCACTACAAGAAAGAAAGAAAGAAAAAATAACTCAAAATATATTGCTTTTAGTATATTATTGTGGGATTAATCTTTATTAATATAATGAAGATTTAGTATCATATTATTCTTTCTTTCATTCTATAGTTGTATTATTATGAGATTAGTCTTTATTCATAAACATATATGAATTTTAATATTTTTAATATTTTTAAAAACAAAATGAAATTTTGTGTTTGAAACGGGCCTGCCCAAATATGTCGTGCTCGGGCCGTGCTGGGCCCATTACGGGTTCGGGTCAGGCCGGGCCAATGGGCTAATATTCCTAGGCCCAACCCGGCCCGTTATTCTAATGTACTCAGGTCGTGCCGGGCCACTAACGGGCTTGGGCAGTGCCAAGCCGCTTTTAAGCGTGCCGGGCCCGTGCCGTACTCGTGCTTAGCGGCCCGTTTGCCACCTCTACTCTGCCCGGATTAGCCTCTGCTCCAGTTGCTGCATTCTTTCAAGGATTAGGGCAGTTGCGTCGCCAGCGGGCCCAGCTTGGGTGTTCCGCTGTGTCAGTTCTAGCCTGGGGGCAGGCATATTACCCTCAGTTCTTGCTCTAGTTGCGAAGCGGTGGGTACGCGGTTGTGACTCCACTTCTTGCTTTATCATCAATCATGGTGAGGGTGGTAGGCCCATTACCAATAACTCGGACGGGTTCAGCGGCACCTGCATCTGTATGATTGGCGCTGGTATCAATCCTCCGGCATTGGGTTGGCTACTTCTGGTACTCTACAATTGCTCGCTCGGAGCTGGGTTAGCGTTTGCTTCCAGCGCCTTTTTTAGTTCTTCAAATCTTGACATCAGCGTGGCCACTTGCTTTTGGGCCTCGGCCTTTTCCCTACGCTCCTGCTCGCACTCCCTATTCGCTTTATCGAGATTCGTCAATGCCAGCTCATATATAGTAGCGAGGTCCTGTTCTGGTGGGCGACTGCTGCCTGGTCTAGCCTCCGCTACCATTTGAGTTAGCGGGACCTGAGGAGTGGCTTGTGGCTCCACGCTAGGGTTGATCGGAGTGTTGAATACTGTGCGGTTAACTTTGAGAGTTGGGTTAACGCTAGTCGCTGGGTTGGTGGTTTGGGGGTTGGCGGATTGGTTCGTGTGCTCTTCAGCATTTCTCCTACTATCGTTAGTCATGGTGATTGTTGTGGCGGGATGACCTTTTGCTAAAGGGTTCCCACAGACGGCGCCAATGTTAATGTCCGAGATTTAGCAGTAGCCAAATCTTGGTTAACGCTGGTCCGGCGGGCGGACCGCTACTTATGATGTTTTCATGACCTCCGATATCTGTCAAATGAAATACAAAGGGCGTTAGAGGGAGACCGCTTTGAGTGGTCTTCTCTTCTCTGATGCTTAAGTTAGTTAGTGTATTTATGTTGACAGAATAATAGTAGGTAAGTAGTAAATGCGTAATTAATAAGGAGAGAAGAGTGGACCTTTTATAGGTGAAGAAGGGGCTGACCTCTTCTTTGATTTTCGATGTGGGACTGATATGGTTCAGTTTACAGCTTCTGATGCTTTACCAAGGCGATCTTGGCGCGAGGCGTCAGCGGTGATTTGGGGGTGAGCCGAGGCTCAGGTGATAGCCTGCTTGGCTGTGTTTCCATAGGTCACACTGTTGGTGGTTGTTGGTACCGCTGGCGGTAGCATGAGCGTGGCTCATTATAGCTAATTATGCTTGGAAAATGCTCACGTAAGTGATTACATGCATTTCTATGCATGTAATTGTATCTAAAACACAATAAATAAGCTAATCCTTGAGCCAATTATAATGTAATTAATTCATTTTTATTTATTGTGTAGAAATAAGCGGAGTTGTGGATTTTTAAAGAAATGGTGCAAATTTGGAACAAATTGGAGTTTTCAACAAGGAGACGAAAAGTCAACATTGGTCAACCATGGTTAACATGAGCGAGAAAGCCAAATCCGATTATTCCAAGATGGTGCATTCGGTTGTGCTTTAAGATCGGAAGAATAAAAGAAAATATTAATAAAGAATTGAAGAAAAGAAAGAAGGTGGTGTTAATTAAACAATTAATTAATTAATCAAACCACTTGATTAATTACATTAATTAGATTAATTAATCAATGCATGCATCTGCTATTCACTTGCTGCATTTCAACCTTAGAATTGATCCAGTCAGACGGCGACATGTGGCAGCCATCACAAATATCTTCTTATCTCTCACACACCCACAGCACACCGGATCACTCTCTTTTTCTTGTGGAGCCAATGAGGTGCTGCCACCTCAGCTGACCCTTTCCTCTTGCCTACGAAAACGCAGCCACACATATCCCTTATATTCTCTCCTGTCCCTTGGAAACAGAAAAAACAGTAGCCAACCCATCCATATATACTCTCTCACCCAACAATCAATTAGGCTATTCTTCTTTACCTCCTGCCGCACACCACCACTAAGACCCCAGCTCCATTACTCTCTCTATCACCTTTCAACACCTCTCCACACCATTTCTTCTCCTTACCAAGATTCACTTTCCTCCTCACCAAGAACCTCCTCATCAAGATCCACCTCACCTCACCAAGATCCATTTTCTTCCTCACCAAGATTCACCTCACCAAAATTCCATTAAATCCTCATCAATTTCTCAAAGGGATTTCAAGGAGCTTCAAGAGATCTCATCTACATCAAGACTTGAGATTGGGTATAGTGGGAAGCCATAAATCAAGGCTTGTCATAATTGCTCCATAGCAATTTGTGACTTGTTCTTGTTACTTTTCACTCTTTTTCACCTTGACCTCTTTAATTAATTGATGAATATTGTTGTTGATTTGTGCATGGGTTGTGAGTAGTCTATTTAGGAAGCTAGGGTTTGAGCCCTAGCATGGATTTAATGTAATAAATATGTTTTGATGTAATAGTTTTCAATTTCATGTTTGACATATGTTCTATTCTATAATATTTGGTTTAGATGCATGTTCAGGAGCTTGATTAACTCTTGAATGTGTAGATGAGCATGTCTAGAACAAATTAGGGGACCTAATCAGTTCTTGGGTTTCACCATCAGCTTATCGACAATCTATCAAGTTTTTAACAGAACAATTACTTTCAATTGACTTCACAATTCTACACAAGAACAAAGCACAGAACAAACACTTAAACTGGTATGAAATCAAACAGAAAAGAGACAAACACTCCCACAAGACTCATCCAGAATAAAGTAATAAGAGGCCAAAATCTATTACTCCATCCTCCACTATTTTTCATTTTTTTCAATCCAGATTTCATTCCAAAATGACAAACATTCATGACTCATTCTCCCACATCATATATCACCTCTGTGAAAAAAATGAAAAGATTTTCTGAATTACTCCTTTTTCCAACAAAGATCGTACTGAAATTACCCCCATTTCCCGTTCTATCACCACAAACCCCCCATATTCTCTCTAAAAAAGAATGCAACACTGGTCAGATCACTACTAGTCCACTTGTGTTAAATAATTTTAGGACCAGAAGCTATTAATAGATGGCCTTAAAGAGAGGCCAATGCAAATATGGCACCTTTCAATTCCTTAGAAATGAACTACAAAACAAAACAAGCGAGGCCAATGTAAATATGGCACCTTTCAATTCCTTAGAAATGAACTACAAAACAAAACAAAAAAAGAAAGAAAGCCACAAAAGGTAATAGTTGGATCCAATATCCAGTCCATCTCAATAGAAATGAAAAAAAAACAAACAAAGAAAGCCACAAAAGGTGTCAAGAAACTGCCTTTGGGGTAAATTGCTGCCAACCTAATCAACTATGGGCAACGAAAAGCACTAGACTCCAAAATTCTAGATTAACTAAAACACAGCTTCAGTATCATTTCCTCTCAATTCCATTAATCATAACACAAAAATCCAAAACAAACACATCAATTAAAACTTGACCAAAAAAGCATAAAATTTCAAAAAGGAAGGAAGAGAAAAGCTAGTACATACCGGCGGGTTTGGACTGTGATGCTGGTGAATTAGGTGAGGCAGAGGACAAAGCCCTTCTGGAGGTGGCCCTGTTGAACGAAGAAGTTCTGCTGAGTGGACTGAGTTGAACCAAGCAGAAAGTAAATACTACATACACACAAGTCCACACAAGCATAACAATTGAAATGCAGTGAAATGTTCATACAAGCATTTCCACAAACACTAGGTGTGCACATACTTTGGTGCACTACATATTAAGAAGCTACAGAGCTCTCGATTGAAACTAGAACAAAGCACCACCAGGACCAAAGTCCCACAACAAAGAAAGAAGGTTTACTTATTGTTAAGGCACTCGCATAGAAGGTTACTTACAGTGGAATCTGGTTAAGATATCAATCAGTAATTGCTCAATTCATTACATCCTCAGCAATCATCATCAACTCTGAAGATATATATTACACAGATAGTCGCAAATCAACATTTCATATACACAACATTACATACCTATATGAGTGTAAACAAAATTCAACAAAATATTCAAAACTTAAGCCACACTATATGAACATGTGCCAATTATTTTCATTTGCAGACAACTTTTACACACAAACAACACATAATCTAAAGGATAATTCTGACTCGGATTAAATTAGATCAAGCTCTTGATGTAAAGAACATAACTTCAAAGGGATAAGTGACTACCTGAATGGGAAAAAGCGAAGAAATGCCACGCCTCTCAAAGCTATCCACAAGCCGCTGAGGCAACCACAATTTCAAAAGAGCCAACTCGTCTTCATTAGCCGGCTCAACCACCTCACTTTCCGACTCATACTCCCACTCCGATTCCAGTTCCTCCTTCAAAAACTCCCCTAGCCCCTTGAAGGCCTATTCACTGAGCACAGAATTGGGTGTTATAATTGCCTGAGTAGCGAAAATACTCATCTCTCTCAAAACATTGTTGAAGTTAGCCCTCTGCCTCTCCAGAAAGGCCAACAAAACACCGCCACCGCTACTACTCGTCGTCATCGTCTTTCCATCTCACCCTATTGGACGACTTGAGAATCGAGGCCATCGTAGTCAGCTCCCCGTGAAAGTGGAGGATTTAGGGATTTAGAGAGTTGAAATTAATTAAGTGAGGAATTGGAAACTGGGGACAGAGGGCTGAGATAGGTTTCACGAGACAGAGAGCTTTCGAGGAAGACTGAGAGATTCACAAGAGAGATCGAGGTTTCATGAGAGAGAGAGGCATTTCGGGGAGGCTATTCAAGAGAGAGGATCGAGATAGGGTCGAGAGAATTTGTATGTTGTGCTAGGTTTTGTTTTCCTTCTGTTTTGTTTTTTTCTTTGGGACACAATGCGGCATGGCAATTAAACCTAGCAGAAAATTCTCAAGTTACTCACACAACAGAAACCTCACCAATTGTCGTGTGAGTGCAATACATGAAATCAAAATGTGGAAATATGGAGGGAAATATGCCGCCTACACCATTTTGGTGCAAAATATTGCCGCCTATGTTCCTACCTCACACAACAGAAAAGTATAACTTCTGTTGTCTAATTTCTACAGCTTGCACTAGGTGTACCGAGTGGAAGACATTCAAGCAAGCTTCCTCAAAATTTGGCATCCAATTTTCAATTACACAACGGAAATCTCAAGCACCGTTGTACCTAGTAGCCCAAATTTCAGATGTCAAGAGGCAACCAAGACTCGAGAGTTGAGGGAAATCTGCCGCTATATTTTTTACGACTCAGACAACGGACAATACTTAATTGCGTTGTGCAATGTAGTTATGAGAAAAAAGTTATCACTTTGTTGACATTCACACAACAGAACATCACTAATACCGTTGTACAATAGAGTTCACTTAAACACACAACAGAAAATTTCTGTTCCGTTGTGTAATTAGTGTTGTGTGATTAACTTTTTGTAGTAGTGTGGTTGTTCCGAGCCGGGCATGTAAATAGCTTGGTGCTATTTTTCTAGGTTTTGTTTGTTAAATTGTTAGTGACTTAGTAATCGGCATAACCAAGGATTGAAGTTAGCTTTTCAATCCCCGTGGTACGATAATTTCGGGTTCAAATATTTTCCCTTTCTTTGATGACCGTGCCCTTATTGCGCATAAGTTGCATTCAAGCACACAAGTCAAATGGCGCCGTTGCCGGAGATCAAACCCGGGTCTCCCGTGTGACAGGCGGGAATACTTCCCACTATACTACAACGACCCAAATGGCTGAAGGTGTTCCCATTGCCTCACAACCAGAGGAGAAGAAGAGTGCAAGTGATGATGCTCTTTCTTCTATGTCTCAATGCATTACTGTACTATCCCAAGGTCAAGCCACCTTGCAAAAACAAATGGGACTATTAGAAGTGCAAATAAATCAAATGGCGCCGTTGCCGGGGATTAAAGTGTAATAGCTTTAGTCCCTCGGTTTTTGGTTGTTAGGTCACTTGCATTATTTTCTTAATTTTAGTTAATTTTTCTTTGTTTGTTTAGATTTAAAAAAAAAAAACTGTTTCTTTATTTTACTTTTCTTATTTAGATTATTTCCTACTTGTGTGTTTGTTTTGTTGAGACATTGTGATTATTTTTTATCAAAGTGACGGGCCTTGTATTACTTTGTAGTACATGAAAGACATGAGCATCGATAGCGATCATCACTTGCCTTGACTTGTTTGCTAGCTTTTTATTAGGTTTCCTACTTAGTCTTTAGGGTTATTATCACAAATGGTACCTGAACTATACCTCAATCTTATCGATGGTACCTGAACTTCAATTTTGATCACAACCAGTACCCGAACTTTTTGATTTCATTTTAAATGGTACCTAGAGCCACCTCCGGTCAATATTCCGACTAAAAACGGTATGTGAGGCGATCATAGTGATGATTTCAAGGGTTGCGATCATATATAGTGATGATTTTTTGGTAATAGACTTGCCTCGAACTTGAAATTTTTTTTTTTAGATTTGGATTTTTTGGCCGGAATAGTGACCGAATGTGGCCTTAGCTACCATTTAAAATGAAGTCGAAAAGTTTGGGTACTGGTTGTGATCAAAATTGAAGTTCAGGTACCATCGATAAAATAGAAGATAAGTTCAGGTACCATTTGTGATAATAAGCTTAGTCTTTAATTTCTTGAGTTGTTGGTTTTCACCATTTCTTTGCTTTGGTTATTTTATTTTCTTGTTTAATTGTTATCCTACTTTCTCTTCTTAACCCCTCTCATTCATTGTAAAAAGTGAAATTGGAGTCTCATTGCCTATTTTTGTGAATCCTTGAGTACTCATTACGTGGTCTCATTTTTTTTGTTCCAAGGTGTATGAACGAAGCATCTTCTTCATATCAACCGACCACTCTTAGAAGCGGAAAAATATTGAGTGAGGACACTAGAGGGAGACCAAGGAGGATTCGAAGGCCATTAGTGACTGAGAGTGCTCCACCTCGAGTTTTTGATCATGAGAGGGTACCTTTAAGACATTCACAAGGAGAAGTCAACATGGGAGATGCACAAAATCCTCCCCAAGGCAAGACTATGAGGGAGTATACTAGCCCCACTATTGTTGATCACCCTTCTTGCATTGTACTCCCTCCATGTGAGCATCACTTTGAGATCAAGCCAACTACCTTGAGCATTCTACCCACATTTAATGGCATGGCCTTGGAAAACCTTTATGATCACATTGCGGAGTTTGAGCAAGTGTGTACTACCGTTCAACCTAATGGTCTCACTTCTAATGGTTTGAAGCTTAGATTATTC
>BDJD01001755.1:122726-133781 GCA_002564525.1 Rosa multiflora
AGAAAAGTCAAAAGTGTGAGGTTACAAAAGAATAAGTGTGGGGGTGAGTGATTTGTATAGAAAAGAAAGTTCTAAAAAAACAAAAAACAAAAAAAAACAAAAAAAAGAAGAAGAAGAAGTTGTGAAAATAAAAAGAAAGTTGAAGGAAAAAAGAAAAAGAAAAGTAGAAAAGGAAAAAAAAAAAAAGAGAGAGAGAGGGTATAACATAGTTTAGTTAGCGGGTTGTTCATTGGGATTAGAGTGAGTGTTTTAGCATTCGAAAGAAAAAGTCTTAAATCTCAACAATATAGACTTGCTTCATCGACTTTTATGGACTTTGTCTCTCCTTGTCCTTCATTTCTCTTAACCACTTGCCCTTAGCCCCATTACAACCAAATAAAAGACCTCTTGATCTTGAATGTTGTGGGCTACCCAGCGGAGATGAGATCGAAGAGCAAGCATATGGCGGCGCATGTTGTGAGATTGCTTTTGAGTGAAACATATATAGCCCCTAAACACTTGAGCAGTAATATTTAGTGAACAAATATGAGTTCAGTGGGTTATGTCGGGTCTTCTATATGCCTATTTGATTATAGTGGATTGATTTGACACATGGTCAACGCATGCATATACTTGAGCATCTATTACACGTGCATCTTAATTGCCTTACAAATTCAAAAATCTTATGTTATGCTTACATCTACTTCATGGTCATGTACATAATTAGTTCTCCGAGGGTTATGGTTGGAAAGACTAATACTACACTTCCTTTATGTTTATGAGTTATTAGATTTTCGGATTATATTTCATTTAGTTTGCTTGAGGACAAGCAAAGTTCAAGTGTGGGGTGTGATTACATGCATTTTTATGCATGTAATTGTATTTAAAACACAATAAATAAGCTAATCCTTGAGCCAATTATAATGTAATTAATCCATTTTTATTTATTGTGTAGAAATAAGCGGAGTTGTGGATTTCAGAAGAAATTGTGCAAATTTAGAACAAATTGGAGTTTTCAACAAGGAGACGAAAAGTCAACATTGGTCAACCATGGTTAACATGAGCGGAAAGCCAAATCCGATTATTCCAAGATGGTGCATTCGGTTGTGCTTTAATATCGGAAGAATAAAAGAAAATATTAATAAAGAATGGAAGAAAAGAAAGAAGGTGGTGTTAATTAATAAATTAATTAATTAATCAAACCACTTGATTAATTACATTAATTAGACTAATTAATCAATGCATGCATCTGCTATTCACGTGCTGCATTTCAACCTTAGAATTGATCCAGTCAAACGGCGACACGTGACAGCCATCACAAATAATATCTTATCTTTCACGCACCCATAGCACACCGGATCACTCTCTTTTTCTTGTGGAGCCAATGAGGTGCTGCCACCTCAGCTAACCCTTTCCTCTTGCCTACGAAGACGCAGCCACACATATCCCTTATATTCTCTCCTCTCCCTTGGAAACAGAAAAAATAGTAGCCGACCCATCCATATATACTCTCTCACCCAACAATTAATTAGGCTATTCTTCTTCACCTCCTGCCGCACACCACCACCAAGACCCCAGCTCCATTACTCTCTCTCTAACCTTTCAACACCTCTCCACACCATTTATTCTCCTTACCAAGATTCACTCTCCTCCTCACCAAGAACTTCCTCATCAAGATCCACCTCACCTCACCAAGATCCATTTTCCTCCTCACCAAAATTCCATCAAATCCTCATCAATTTCTCAAAGGGATTTCAAGGAGCTTCAAAGGATCTCATCTACATCAAGACTTGAGATTGGGTATAGTGGGAAGCCATAAATCAAGGCTTGTCATAATTGCTCCATAGCAATTTGCGACTTGTTCTTGTTACTTTTCACTCTTCTTCACCTTTACCTCTTTAACTAATTGATGAATATTGTTGTTGATTTGTGGATGGGTTGTGAGTAGTCTATTTAGGAAGCTAGGGTTTGAGCCCTAGCATGGATTTAATGTAATAAATATGTTTTGATGTAATGGTTTCAATTTCATGTTTGACATATGTTCTATTCTATAATATTTGGCTTAGATGCATGCTTAGGAGCTTGATTAACTCTTGAATGTGTACATGAGCATGTCTAGAACAAATTAGGGGACCTAATCACTTCTCTAATTTATAGCTAGGACACTTGTTTAGAACATGGTTAGTTATAATACCAATTTCGATTGCCGTATTGGCTAGCTTGGGAACCTTGATTCTAGGACTCTTCGCCTTTTGGTGCAACTAGAGGCCTTAACAAGGCTCTAGATTGTCTCAATTGAGTTTCTACGACCCTTGATTCGGAGTAGGAATACCCTTTAAGGAATCTAATGACCCATGAGCCTTAAAAAGCCTTGGGTATGGTTCTTGATGCCACTATGAATTGAGTGACCATTGTCGGAATATATTTGTGCATTAAATTTGGCTAAGAGGATACCCTAGTGACCTAATTTCCATTTCTTGATTAGTTTCTATTATCTTTAATTTTAATTTTAATTTTCAACTGTTAATTTTATTTTCTTCGCAATAAAAAAATCAAATTTCACAAACCACTTTCATTGTCCATACCATTTGGTTGTGAGTTTCCGCATTTATTTGTGGTTCTCTTGACCAATTTTAGGCTTGGTTGTTCCGAGCCGGGCATTTAAATAGCTTGGTGCTATTTTTCTAGGTTTTATTTGTTAAATTGTTGGTGACTTAGTAATCGGCATAACCAAGGATTGAAGTTAGCTTTTCAATCCCCGTGGTACTATAATTTCATATTCAAATATTTTCAGTTTCTTTGATGACCGTGCCCTTATTGCGCGTAAGTTGCATTCAGGCACACAAGTCAGTAAGTACACCCTATGTCAGATTCTATCCAAGAACACCACGATTACAAGTTCAAAGAAAACTCAAAAAACACCAAAACAAAAAACAACATATACCCCTTCAAACCCATATTCGACCATCTAGCAAACTCACAACCATCTACCCTTTGCCAAAAGCGCCAAAACCAACCCACAAACCTTTCTAGACTCTCAAACACATTGTCACAAAAAGGCAAGAATGCATTCAGAGGCAAAAGTATCAAGAAGAACAAACAACAAACAAACAAACAATGAAACACGAAGGCCAGATCACCAACCTGAAATATGTGAAGTGTATGCGCTTGCAGATGCCTGCTTCTGCCTCTGGGATAGTTTTTTTCCTCGAAAGATCAACGTTGTCGCTTCTAACTTGCAGTACTCACTCCTCCAAACTCTCATAGGGCAAAGCATGAAGACGACGACTCAAGTTTAAAGTTTAGACAAAGTGTCAAATCCCTCTAAGTTCCCCTCTTTTATGTCAATATCAAACAAATCTGGGTCGTTCGCTAAAAAACGACATCGCACAAGAACCATACACGTGCCTCATGACCACACCCACTATCTAGAGTCGCCTCGGTTACAAAAAGATATTTACTCGCATTAATGGTGAAGCGACGGTCGTGTTGAGAAGATGTATACCCACACACCAACCCAGTGAGTAGTCGACATGCATCGGGCGCTGTCAGACGAAATGTCTATCCAATTCAATCATCAAAAGCAGGCATATCAATCGACAAATGAGAAACTTTCCGCTAAGCGCAACACCACTAGCGGAACTTCTCATCGTCATCTTGCAAGCGAGAAACTTTCTGCTAAGCTCAACACAGCTAGCAGAACTTTTCACTGTCATCTTGCAAGAGAGAAAGTCTCCGCTAAGCGCAACACTGCAAGTGGAACTTCTCACCGTCATTTTGCTAGCGAGAAAGTCATTTTGCAAGCGAGAAAGTCTCCACTAAGGGCAACACTGCTAGCGGAACTTCTCACATTCATCTTGCAAGCGAGAGAGTCTCCACTAAGTGTAACACAGCTAGCTGAACTTCTCGCTCCTCACCATTCAGGTGAGAGTGTCTCCGCCAGGCACAACACTGCTAGCGGAACTTCTCACCGTCATCTTGCAAGAGAGAAAGTTTTCGCTAAGCGCAACACTGCTAGCGGAACTTCTCACCGTCATCTTGCAAGCGAGAAAGTCTCTGCTAAGCGCAACACCACTAGAGGAACTTCTCATTCCCATCTTGCAAAGCAAGAAAGTCCCGTTATGTAACACTGCACTAGCAGCACTTCTTACCATCACCTCTCAGTGGAGAGACTCTTGCCAGAGGAGGCTCCCGAGGCAACGCCTCATAAAGACAACAATCGCCACGTGACATTGCAGCCAAGTTCTGTTCCTCTAGGACAAAGCAAGGGAACATGTCAATACAGTCTTCGACGGTCCTGATCAGACAAGTTGACCCCCGTCACTCAGGTATCAAAGATTGGGCTCGCTACCCAGCACCCGCTGCGCAACGCAACTCCCCTTAACAAATAATACACCAGCCAAACGGAGGACTATCTTAGTCAGGGAGTGAGGGACACCCTTGGGGGCCTAGCAGGGGCCCACCCAAAATGGTAGAAAGTGTTTGGTCAGAACAAAGTCCATGGTTGACAATACACTGAAGCTAATTATGCTTTCGCAAGACTAGTAGAAGTAACGCTTCAAACAGCTAGGCAACTTCTCAACCAAGATTGCCCTCCTTGACTAGGGACTTGGGGTACTTGTACTTACATGAGCATTTGCCTAAAGCATAATTAGCTACAATGAGTCATGCTCATGCTACCGATAGCGGTCCCAAACAGCCATCAAGGGTGTGACCTACGGAAACACCACCAGATAGGCTATGGCCTAAGCTCCGGCTCAGCCCAGGATCACCGCTGACACACGGCCATGCGCCTCGCCAACATCACCTCGCTCAGGTATTAGAAGCTGAGAATAGAAGCACATCAGTCCCACATCGAAAACAAGGAAGAAATCAGTCTCTTCCCCACCTATAAAAGGTCCACTCCTCTCTCCTCATTAATTACGCATTTACTACTTACCTAATGTTATTCTGTCAATGCAAATACATTGAATGACTTAGGCATCTGAGAAGAGAAGACCGCCAACCGCGGTCTCCCTCTTACTCCCTTTGTATTTTATTTGACAGGTAGCGGAAGCAACGAGAAAATCACAAGTAGCGGTTCGCCTCTCGAACCCACGTTGATCAAAGTTCGGTTACCGCTGAATCTTAGACATTAACACCTCCAACCTTGCTGATACTGGTTGCCAGTGAGTTCTACTCTCAGCTGCCTCGACCCTCGCCTACAAGGCCGACATGGTTTCACTTATCTATAATAGTAACCTTATGGTGAAGTCTGATGGTGGGGTAGGTTTGGTGTTTACGGTGGCTGCTATCCCCGGGGTACCTGCCATCCCCCGTATGGGTTGAGGAGGTAGCGGTAGAGATACCCTGCTGAGTGAGTTGGGGAAGAGGGGTGAGCTGATATAGACAACCTGTGGGGTAGAGCTCGCGGACTAGGGTGTGATGCCATCAAGCGTATCCAATTCTGTATAGGGTGGGTTGGGTGTGCTATTGAACGTGTCGACTAGGCCCATTAGGGTTTGCTGGCTGGCCTTTGATAGCACCTCGTTGTATGTGATTTTGGTTGGCCATGTTCTCGACTTACCTCCGAGCCTCAACAATTTCCTACCAACTCAAAACAACAATCAAAATGAGGTTTAGCCTCAGCCAACCTACACACAAATAATCACAAAGATTTTCACAAACGAAATCAAATTGCAAAAAATCTCTACCACAACAGCAATCAGAGATGCAATACTCCACAAATCATTCTCAATACCACACCAAGTACTCAAACTACACACAAAGTTCTAATTAGATACTTCGGAGCCACTCCAAACACATAATAAATGTGCAAAAATAAAATGCTCCACTATTTTACAACACTATTACCAAGCACTAATGACTACTAAGTACCTTTCAACCCAAAACATCGTCTGCCAATCCAACTCAAGAAAGGCACAACAATTACTAGTCAAATAGTTGTACCAATATTAGATACAAGCATAGGTCAAACACCATGACCCGGCCCCAACAACCAATTAACTACAACTGTACAAAAGGACACAGTTATCCATGAAAACAATCCTAGACAGCTCGACCAGAGTTCAATCCAAAGGTTCCCATTTCAAAATACTGCAACTTAAAAAAGCTACATAAAGCTTCACCACAATACCTACATGGCAAACCTAAAATTCCAAAGACTTATGCCTTGACCAACACCTAATGCTGCAGAATACCCAATGATTATAACAGTACTGTAGAGTATCAAATGGGGATCCGCTGCAAACGGGTCATCACTCGAGTAATACTGATTATCACCAAGTATGTGACCTTAGGCTTTGATACCAAACAGTCACGCACGTCCCGATTTCAAGCACCAATAGTAAACAAATTTAACAAATACAAAAACTTCGGGCATGATGGTTTAGACATCAACATTAAATACCTGAAAAATTTATTATTTTAAAACAAGTACAAGATGATGCACTAAACTCATCACAATGTCAGTACAAACTCGTTCTTTAGAGCCACATTGATTTACACCAAGTTTACAAATTAAACTGAAATAACAATTCAATGAATAAACACTCCCACCACACTCACTACATATCGGGAGACTAACAAGTGCATATAGCAAATAAGTTCTTAAACTCACGATTTCAATGGCAAGGCACCCTAGATTCAATCACATTCACCCTAACTAATCTGCAAGATAAACCCCTACACCATTAAATAGTGTATAAGGTTGAAACAACAAACCCAGTATTGTGTGTTTATTATGCAAGTAGTATGAACAGATGGAGTATTCAATCTAGATTGTTTCGACTTTGGATGAAGAAGAGGAGAGAGATTGATTAATTAACTCTCTCTCTCTCTGTGTAAATATATTAGTTTTTAGTTAAAACTTAATCATGTTAACTAATATTAGTCTTAAAAACACATGGCATGCTTTAATTAGGTGGCGATGTATATCAGTACATACTAACCCAAGCGTGGTGAGCAAATTCATTTCCACTTTTTTATTTATTATTTTTTTTATATGAAACAAATTCATTTCCAGTTGGGTTGATGCTGGCACGCGTTAGTTGAAACGCGGGTTTTCAATTGAATTTCAACAGGTAATCCCACATTTCTATACTCATGGATGCATCTTTATTCTTTCTTCATGCTAGGCAATACTGCAAGTGTTTTTTAATTGCTTATTTCTTATTATAAACAACAATATCCTCGTAATTTTTTTTCCTTTGGCTGTTCCCACACGGCATCTTCTTCGTATTATTCTACTGAAGTCTTTCTTCCAAGTCTTTTTAAATTTCTGTGATATTATTAATAGAAACGAGCATCCAAAGAAAAATAACATTATTGTTTGTGTATAAATCTGAAGTCGGGTAATCAGAAATTTTCAAGCTAGCTGCAGTTTTTGAAGATTTTCTCCAGGGCCTCCAATTCGATCTGTGAGTAGTTATTTTTATCACTTTGTTATAGGTGCGAGTAATTATACTTCGTTCCATGATTCTTACTTCTTTGACTGGTATGCAGAAATCGCCTCGGATAAACTGACTCATTGAGCATGGCAGCTACAGTTGTACCCAGTGTAATTATTAATCTTAAAGCTCTTAACAAAGACAACTATGAAGATTGGAATTTCCGGGTTAAAACTTTCTTGGTGGCTAAGGGTCTTTGGAAGGTTTTGGAGACGACCACTATACCTTTTAAACAAGAAAATGATGAAGCCGAATTGGACGCCTGGAGTAAGAACAATGCTGAGGCTTTGCATACAATCCACATTTCTTGCGGGGATGAAGCTTATACAAAAATCAGGGGCATCAACTCAGCAAAAACTGCCTGGGATACTTTGGCAAAAGAGTTCAAAAGCATAGGTACATACATCTCTGATCTTTCTCTTTGTCAAATAAGGAACTGAAGAGGAAAATAAGAAAGAAAATAAGCTCAAGGTCAAAAAATAATGTTTGGCTCCAATTGAAAATTGGATTTTAAGTAACTTGTTTGTTAAAGAGTACTCATTAACTTTTCTCTTTAATAAATTTTTCAAAAAAACTAAAAAAAAATTAAGTTCTTCCTTCAAAAAACAAAAAAAAAAAGGTTTTTTTTTTTTTTTTTTTTAACAAGAATAATAATTTCGTTTCCAGATGAGGGATCCCCAGATGAGAGATCAGATTGTGAAACGGATCATAGCCCAACGGATGGTGATGCTGATCCACGAATCGACTTGGAAATAGAAGCGGTTGCAGGTACCAATTTCTTAAATAATATATAATTTGTTTTAGTGGGACATTTTTATTTTATTTTTTTTTATTTTTTTGTTATGCAGATCTAGCCTAATGTTAACTGAAGGCCCTTTTTTTTTTTTTTTTTAAATCAATTAATCTCTCTTTCGCTCAGTTATCTTTAGTCTCATATCTTAATTAATAATTATTCCACTAATATTTTAATTTCTCTGCTTTTTTAGTAAAACAACTTAATTATAATTGTCTTTGTATTCAATTAAGTATGGTACTCATTTTTATTTGAGTCTTTCTAAATATACCCAGCAAATATCTAAGTTATACCTAACAAATTTTTTACACCCAGTAAGTTTCCAATAATACCCTTATTTTCAATTAAACCCAGCAAAAGCCATTACACCCAACAAAACCTAAATCATTCATGATGATAAACTCCACAACGAATCCTTCATTCTTCACCCGAAAAACAAGGTATGTGGCTGGAAAAATGGGCTAATTCCTAGAAATTTCATATAGTAAGGCATGCCTTGCATAGGTGCTCCACCCGAAGAAGAATGAACATGCTAGTGAGGGAACATCTAATGGGCAAACTGGCCAAGAAAATTTTTTTGGTGGCTTAATGATGGCTGGAACTCCATTGGAGGGTTTTCATCATATGCAGACATAAAAATTTCAGCCACAAACTCTAAATCAAGACATGCAAATGATGCAATGCTACTATATAATAATTAAACATGAAAGTTGCAGGCTTGTGATCGGGGCCTTTCTCAAACTCAAACATCAATTCTTCCCATATATTAAAAGAGAGTAATAGAGCAAGGTGTACTGGAACTTTAACCCTTCATTTTTTTGCTAAGATGATTTTGTTTAACTAATTAAGACTTTGCAGTTGGCCGCGATGAGAAAATGAATAATGATCATCAAACCAAGTCAAAGATTAGTGGCATTTTTGAGTTTGGGAGTGGGTATGCATCCGTGTTACTAGATGAACGTTAAGAAGGTCAATATAGAATACCAAACCATTTCAAAAGAACAAAGGATTTGCTGTGGAGTTTATCTTCATGAATGATTTGGGTTTTGCTGGGTGTAATGAGTTTACTGAGTTTAATTAAAAATAAGGGTATTATTGGAAACTTGCCAAATGTAGTTAGAGATTCTATGATTTTGTTGGGTGTGAAAAATCTGCTAGGTTTACTTAGATATTTGCTGGGTACATTTAGAAATGTCCTTTTATATTTATTTGTTTCGATTGAGCAACGTCCTCCCATTGTTTAGGCTTGATTATAGGCCTCATCAAAAAGCCCGCGGATCAAGTGGGCCGATGGAGGCCCGCCGGCCCTGAGGGCTTTTAGCCCGACCCGGCCCGTCAAAAAACCCGCAAAAGCCCCCCTCTGTGGGCCGAGGGCCGGCCAGCCAAAAGCCCGTAAAATATTATATATATATATATATATATGTGTGTGTGTAGATATGTGTGCGTGTGTTTATAAATATATATATATATACACACACACACACACATAGATATATATTTGTGTGTGTTTATATATATATATGTGTGTGTATGTGTGTGTGTGTTATATATGTATAGAAAAGATATATATGCATTACCGCATAATAAATAAATATATATATATAGATATATATTATATGTGTGTGTGTGTGTGTTTATATATATGTATATATATTTATAGGGGGGTGAAATTTGCACCCCCAAAATTACAAACCACACCCATCTTTTATTTTTTAAATAATATTTCCTGTCTCTATCTTTATACTTCCTAAAACACCCCTTTTGGGTCTTTTCTTCTCTCTTTCTCCCCTCCCTTCTCTCTTCAGACCACCACCAAGGTCCTCTCTCTCTCTCTCTCTCTCTCACACACACTGTTCTCTACGACCAAAATTATCCAAGTTGGGTACCTCTTCTACGGCGCCGTCACAGTCGCTTAGCCCTCGGCGGTGCTCCCCTGGCCCGGGCCAGCGATCTCTCTCTCTCTCTCTGTCTCTGTCTCTGTCTCTGTCTCTGTGGAAATCCCCAACTCTGTATTCTTCCATTCTCTCTTCCTCTCTATATAGTTCTCTCTTTCATGACGCCTCTCTAACCCTAGCGCCCTTTTTATTGTCTACCACCCATGATCTTAACACGCACTGACAGATCACGAATCCCAATCCACCCCTTATGGGGAGAAACCGAACCCAGCCCATTTCCTCCCCTCGCCAGTGCCTGATTGCCGGAAACTACTGCCACGAAGTTCTCATCCGCGACTGCGTCGTTTTGGTCGAGATGCTCGGCGGGGCCGCTTCTTTCATCTCCAACGTGTTCGACGGCGTTTCCGTGAGCTACAATCTGGTATCGAAAGTCGGGTCGAATTTTGCTTACTCGGTCCACCGCGACCCAATTGTGGTATCCGATTGCAGGACGACTCTGTCCCACGCTCATTTTGATTCTGGAATCGAGGGGGAAGGCCAGCAGGATCGGGTTCTAAAGGCGGGTGGCCTGTGACCCGATTTGCCCCTCGGATCTGCCCGAATCCATGTTTGATTTCGGAATGGCAATTGGGGTCGGCGGCGAGATTACGGTGGAGACCATTGAGAACTGGTGGAGATTTGCGGCACTGTGTTTGTGGACATTCAAGCTCTATTTCGGGTTTTTGATGGGGTTGATGGGGCTGTGAAGCTTGTGGGTTTGAAAGAGAGTGGACCAGAAGAGAGAGAGAGAGGACCTTGGTGGTGGTCTGAAGAGAGAGAGAGAAGAAAAGACCCAAAAGAGGGTGTTTTAGGAAGTATAAAGATAGAGACAGGAAATATTATTTAAAAAATAAAAGATGGGTGTGGTTTGTAATTTTGGGGGTGCAAATTTCACCCCCCT
>BDJD01001755.1:135576-150581 GCA_002564525.1 Rosa multiflora
AAATTGACTTTTTATACATACAAAATTTGGAAAAACTTTCCTCATAAAAGTTGTAGAGCTCATTGATACGATCTCGTACATGTATGGAACTTAAATATCGGAGTTCGTATGAATTAATTATGAATTTTAGAAGAAGGGGGGGGGAGAGGAGAGAAAAATAAAAAATAAAAAGAGGAATGGAGGGGCAAAATAGTCATTTTGGACCAAATTGTGTGAGATTTGAATGTTTGAGGAGTAACTTGTTGAAATTAGGATAGCAGGGACTGAACTGTCGACGCCCTAAAAGTACAGGGAGTGACCAGTAATTTCCCCATTTATATATCATACACTCCAAAGAGCAACCCCTATCAATTCAAAGAAAATAAAAAAACCGACCGTTGGATGAGTTTATTACAATAAATTATGAGTGTGGTAAAAAATTTAGCCAATTTCACCATATTTTCGAATCCGATCGGATTGGTGAACCTAAACAATTTAAATGCAATGTATAAGTCATATAACTTTAGGAATAAAATTGGTATAGTCCAATGTGTTTGTAATTAAAATTAATTTTTTTTTATCTTATTTCCACGCACATCCATCAATGGAATATATACAAACGTGATGTGAAAAAATAAGTACGTTTCGCGGTTGCCACGCCATCGGTCAACCAATAAAACATATAAGTGACTACGGTTGACCAATCCGATCGGATTCGAAAATATGGTGAAATTGGCTAAATTTTTTACCACACTCATAATTTATTGTAATGAACTCATCCAACGGTCGGTTTCTCATTTTCTTTGAATTGCTATATGTAGCTCTTTGGAGTGTATGATGTATAAATATAGATTTATAAAAAATTAGTGTCTTTAAAAATTTATTTATCAATAAATTAGTATCTATATATAAATATAGATTTTTTTGGGTACAATATAGTTATATAGATATGTTATCTTTGGTTGTATTTGATCATTATCCATTGAATTTTCAAAGCTTGATTAAAAAAAAAAAAAAACTTCTGTCTTTAAATATTTATTTATAAATAAAGCCCGCAAGGCCCGGCCCAAAAAAGCCCGCAAGGCCAAGCCCGGCCCGGCCCGAAAAAGCCCGCAAGGCCCGCTTTATATGGACGGGCTTGGATCCTTTCATTTTTAATAAAGCCCGGCCCGGCCCGCAATTATTTAAAAATATAGCAAGGCCCGGCCCGTTGACGACCCCTACTTGATTATAGTCTTTATTAATCATTAATGAAGTTCACTTCTTTAATTTCCAACCTAAAGATGTAGTATTCGCGATAACAACAATAAACTAATGAAAACATTGCAGAGCACGGGAGCATTAAAATTTATGCCAACAACTACGACATCTATGGACTCTTCGAGGATGCAGACGCTGGGAATTGGGAAACTGTAACGGAGTTTATCATCCAACATCCTGAGGCAGTAAGAGCACTACATCCATCACGGGGCATCACAATTCTTCAAAACGCAGTCATTGCCAAGCAGGTGAAAATTGTGAAAGAGTTGGTTCTGTTAGCGGAGAGAGCAGAAGATTTGGAAATACAAGATGTTTACGGTGATACAGTTCTTCACTATGCCGTAGTACAGAAGTATTCAGACATAATAGAAACAGCTATATGCATGCTTGAAAAGAACAGATCATTAGCTAGCATTGTCAATCCTTCCACCAATATGATTCCGCTTCTTTTGGCTGATGCTCTGGGGAAAGTGAAAATGGCTCACTTTCTCTATTCAGTCACTCCATTCGAATGCCTAATCAATTATTGTCAAGGCGCTGAACTTATTTCTCGTGCTTTTAGCTCAAAAAATTTCGGTAAGTACACGTTTGAAGTTTAACTATCTTATCTTGGTATTTGTTTTTATATCATAAGATACTGTTTTGCTCTATTACAGATATTGCATGGGATTTACTTCACCGTTTCCCAAGCCTGGGTTTTGCTGAGGACTTCTCCGGGGAATCCCCTATAAACAAATTGGCTAGCATGCGTTCTGCATTTGTTAGTGAAAGCCGGCTCAGATTTTGGGAACAATGGATATATGACAGTAGGTCTACTCTTTTCTCATATTGTCTTCGTATTAAATTTAATCCCCCATATTTCTTGATTTTTACTAATTATGCAGAGAATGGAAAAAATAGCAATCAATCAGTATACTAGCGAAACCTAGCATTTAATTCACTCATATGAAAATTGTCAGCTAGTGTTTGGTTAAGGCATTTTTCTCCAAAAAAAATAATAATAATAAGAATAAAAGAATTAAAAAAAATTGAAACTCATCTAATGATATTAGGCTGCCTTTTTTTTTTTAGTTGAAAATGTTTTACATTAGGGTGGTTCTATTCAGACCTCCCAATTTGCTATTTGGACCTCCTTTATTTTTTGCACAATTTTAAAACAAATTTTACCCCTTTACAAATATATATATATATAAATAAATAAAACATGTATCTACATCGTGGGAGCTGCAACTCCCCTCTTACATCTTGCAGTTCTCTCTCCAATGCTATCCCTATCCACAAAATTTAGAAAGTTAAAATTCAAGTTTTGAAATAACTACTCCATCTTATTTATTTGAAATCACCATCTAATCAAAGATTAAGAAGAGGAAGAAACATGTTTTGATCAAAACTGGAAAACAGAAAAAGAAAAACATGTATCATATGATCTAAGCAGTAGACAACTCTCTTTCTCTCTAACTCTCTATTGTAATCCTCTCTCTATTCTCCTTTCCCTCTTCCTCACTATTCCTTCATGTCTTTCTTCTCATTCCCTCTCTCTCTTCTAGTACCCATCACTTAATTGGTTGTCACTAGCTCCAGGAGCTTGAGACGTCTTCATTGTTTCATCTCAAGTTTATTATTAGATTCTATAAATTATAGATTAGATGATATTTGAAATCTTTGAATTTAAATTTATGCAATTTCAATGTCAATATATCTTTGAAATCAAAAAACAAAAACACGGTTTAAACTTACTTTCACTGACTTTTCTCTCAACCCAAAAAGGATTGACCAAGATTCATCAAACCTAATTGGGCAATCAAGAATTATAAGGTTCTTTAAATTGCTCCAATGGAAATCCAACTTCAACTGCTTCAAGTAATGCCAAATTGTTTGAAGAACACAAAATGGGGTATGAAATTGAGAGTTCAAATTAGTCGATCGTAATTACCAAAAACAGAGAAATCATTAATCTTAAAGAATTTTTTTTTTTTTGGTGTGCTCTCAATTGATCATGAATGATAATTGGAGTTTGGAGGTGCAAATTTTTTTTTTCTTTTATTATTGGAACATCGCATATATAACATAGGTTTAAATAGATAAAAATAGGGGTAAATCAGGAAGTTCAGTGGCAAAAAAATGAAGAGAGGTCCAAATAGTAAATTGGGAGGTCTGAATAAATCCACCCACTCTCTCTCTACCATCTGCTACTCTCATTACTCATTAGTCTCTTCAAATGGTACGCATCTCTCACTCTCTCATTCATTCAGGTTTTGATTGTTATGGGTTTGTTTATTTTTGGATGATTACTGCTCATATATGCTTCCCTATCTCTGTTCCTAATTCACAAAAGTTTCAAAGATCAAAACCCATAAACCATTACCGGGTTTTGTCTCCTATGTGTTCATCTCTGTGGTCATTTTTGTTTATCTCGCTCAAAGCCAAAGTTCGAATCGTTTTGACTAACAAAGAAACAACATTGACCACCTTTAATTTCAGAACCTGGGGCTATTTGGCTGTTTTCCAACCATAGCAAATTGATCTTGTCACCTTGTAGGAGGGTTTGCGAAATAGATCCATATATATCATACATTTTTATGTCACATGATCTTAATCATATTTTTAATTCTTATTAAATATATATATATATATATAAATGCTTTAATGAGTATGTAGTGAAATTGGAAAATGAAAATAGATAAGGAATACAATCTAATATTATTGAATTGGAAAATCTACATAAAATAAATATAATATTTTTTGGTATAATTATTGTCCTTAATATTCATTTTATAGTAGGATATATATGTCATTTAATAATTCATAATAAAGTGAGGTCATGTGAGCAGATTTGGAGGTTCCAATAGAAACTCTCTTATGCAATTTAGCAGGCAGTACAATAAATAACATGCTGCAAGCAGTACAATAAATGACTTGCCCCTGTGGGGCCATCAGAAAGGGGGCAGGTCAGAAATAGCCATTACTTAGAGTACCTAGCACACCCGTAAAATGAGTCCACTACACACACCCCTGGTCACCCACCTTTTAGGATTAAGCCAAAATAGGGAAAACTAGAAAATTATAACTCTGAAGAGGAATAAATTGAAACAATGAAGCTTTTGTTTGCCTTGTCGATGATCTTTTCCACCCAAGCTTTTATTCTTCATCTTTTAGGTGCAAGGCTAGCTGATCAAAGTGAATCACTCTCCATGGCACCAGAGATAACAACATCGGATTTTGCATAGCCGGTAAAAGCCCTTTCACCGTTACCTAAGTCTCCAAAGAACGAAGTGAAACATAGTCAACCAAAGCCAGGCCATCCTAAAACGTTAGCACTACCATTGTGTTCCTATAAAACCATGGACCTGCATAAAGAATCCGATTACGATCTGCCTCCCTATCGAACTGGAACATAAATCAATCTCTAAATGCACTGATAGATAGTTCGATAAGCATCCCCTAGCTAGATGGTAAGGATAGTATTTATGAATCCCGCAATGTTTGTTTTGCAAGTAAAAAGACCTCCCACCATATAATGGTGGTCATTGTCCAAAGCAACGGCTTTAGCGAACCCTAGGTCAATGTGCAGAGTGTTGGAAAGGAAGAAGGTAGCAACAAGACTGTCAGCCATGGAATTTGGTTAATTTTTTAATGTCAACAACTGTCTGCGAAAATAACCCAGCAGAGAGAGAAGGCGGCTAGGTTAGAGCTACAAAGTTGTGCTAGCATGCTTAGCCATTAGATGCTGCCTTATTAGCATTTCTTCTAGTATGAACAATCTGCAAATTAGGATGAGATGCCAAAATGGAGCACAAGTCCTCATAAAGACGTCCCAAAAGGAGGTATTAATTTCCTCAGAGCTACAAAGTTGTCGGTACACCATCTTTGAGTTAGTTTCAATCACAGCAGGCAACAAACCTTGATCCAAAGCAAAATCAATTGCCATCTTACAAGCCAACACCTCAGCGTGTTCAGGAGATACAAGCCAACCAAAGGTTTCCCTCCTTCCATACTTCCATGTGCATCTCGCACTACAAACCCAACACTACCCAATCTTGAAACATGGTTAAAAGAACCATCTACATTCATTTTCAACATACCAAAGAAAGGAGCCTCCCACCGTGCAGATCTAGTCAGTCCCTTGCCTTGAGTAACTGGTTTAGAGATGAAATTGAATTTCATGCAGCCGTGTAGTTGACTTGAGCAACACATCAACAGCCTAACAACTTTTATTGTCCCAAACTCTACAATTTCTCTCTTTCCAAAATCCAATTCACCCACAAAATATAGATAAATCACCAAAATTCACCAAATAATGCTCATGAACAAACAGACTCAGCCAAGTCAATAAATCACATAAAGTTGCTTGAGGACTCAAACAAACTTGAACCAAAACACCCCTACTCTAAAAATCTGCTTTGTAAAAGAACAATGACAAATATGTAACGTTGTCTCAACTGCACTATCACAAAGTACACATACCTATGGTTCCAATGCTACCATTTTTGAAATGAGTCTCTCCATCGATGGTAGAATGTTATGACATACTTTTCAGATATAATCTTTGCCAAGTTAGGGATCACTACTTTCCATAACTTCTTCTAAAAATCAGTTTTCACCAATAGCTCAAAAGGGCTATAAGAAGTAGAATGAGCAAAAGAAAAACGATAAGCTGTTTTAACCGAATACTTACCATCCCTTTCCAATTTCCATACCAATCTATCAACAACCCTTCTCAGACTTAGAGGAATACTTAGAATGGCCTCTACTTCTTCCAATGAGAACAAACTAGTAATTAGGTCTTGATTCCACGCACTTGTACTAGAGCACAGATCAGAAATTCGAGACACTACTGCTAGAGCTGCTGCATTCCAAATAGGTCATCCACTAGGTAAGCTTGGTAGCCAATTATCTTCCCAAACATTCACCTCCATACCAGAACCAATCTGCCAATAATTACTTTGTTTCAACAAATCCTTGTGGAGAAAATACTCCTTCAAGAAAACGGAGATGGATGAGTGTTGGCCAACCAAAAGGAGCTTGTAGGGTAGTATTTTGCCTTAAAAATCCAAGCAGCAAGAGAACTCGGACTAGAAATCACCCTCCATGCAGCTTGCTTGCAAGCATATTGCTGAATTAAAGTTGGTCGAGCTTTGAAAACCAAGTTTCCCCTCTTCCTTAGGATTACATAAAGCATTCCATATTTTCCAATGGATCTTTCTTTTGTCAAGCGTACTTCTCCACCAAAACCGAGCACACATCTTCTCTAAGTCCCAGGAAAAAATTTTGTCAACTTAAAAACGCTCATAACATAAGAAGGTAAAGCTTGAGATACTACTCGGATCAAAATGTCTTTTCTTGCACCATGAGCAATTTCCTTTGCCAATTAGAAAGCTTTTTGGCCAAATTCTCTTTAATGTACTGGGAAAGTAGTAGTTTTCTTCCTCCCCACATAAGTAGGTAGTCCAAGATACTATTCATGAGAGGCAACGATTTCTACCCCCAGAAGGCAAGAGATTTCTTCCTGCATAATAGTTGAAACATTCTTGCTTAACACCATTGAACTCTTGTTAAAATTAATCAATTGTCCCGAGGCTCATCCATAAGTTTCAATCACATCGTAGATTTGGTAACAATCGTCCAAAGAAGCATGAGCATATAACATGCTATCATCAGCAAAAAAAAGATGATTCACAAAAGGCGCATCCTCACACACCTCAATGCCTTGCAATAACCCAATTTCTTGCCTCTTGCACAACAAAGCAAAAAAATCCTTCAGCACCAATTAAGAATAAATTTGGGGACAAGGAATCCCGTTGTCTCAATCCCCTACTTGGAATCACTAAGCCCTGAGGCTTCCCACAAACCAAAAAGATTACCGGACTAAGATAATGCATTGCATCATCATTTCTATCGATGAATGAGAAAAGCCAAACCTGTGCAGAACCTTTCTTAAGAACCTCCATTCCATTTGATTATACGCCTTGCTAGGATCAAGTTTCAAAGGCACCATAAACCCTTTACCACTTCCCCTCTTATTATGAAAAAGTGAGCAACTTCATTGGCCATAAGAATGTTATCAGTAATCAGTCTGCCAAGAACAAAGACACTTTGATGGAGAAATCACGTTTGGTAAAATCAATTTTAATCTGTTGGCTACTACCTTCGAACAAATCCTTGTAAATCACATTGCATAACGCAATAGGCCTTAAGTCTGACATATGTTCAGGATTTTCTAACTTAGGAATTAAGCAGATGTGAGTAAAATATATTTGATGAAGAAGTTGACCTGAATGCAAAAACATTTGAACTGCTTCAATAATATCTGTTCCTATGGTTTCCCAATAATGCTGGAAAAAAGAGCGGAGGCATACCATCTGGCACCTGGGGAGTTAGTAGGGTACATCTGAAAAAGGGCAGACCTTACCTCCTTATGTGAATACTCTGCACACAACTGTATATTCATTGCTTGCGTTATACATGGTTCTATTGCTGCCAAGGTAGTGTCCATGGCCTTCATATCAGTATCTAAAGCTGTAAACGTCCTCATAAAATAATCAGAAACAACTTTCCCTATCCCTGCATCATCATTGCACCAATTTCCATATTCATCATTTATATGAATAAAAATATTCCGTTTTCTATTGCCATCTTCTATGAAAAAAGCTCGTACTCCTATCTCTCTCCTTTAACCAGGTTACTGTTGATCGTTGTCTCCAAAAAGATTCTCTTGTGAAAGAAGAAGCTGCAACTTGCTCATTAACTCTTTTTTCTCAATCTGAACCTTCATCGAAGCAGTAACATCAAGCAATTCTTCAAGACAGGAATGAACTCCCATCATCTGCTACTGCCTAGTTTTGAGCGTTCTCTTCTGCCAGTTATCAAGCCGTATTCTTGTAAAATCAATTTCTTAATTGTACAGTACATAGGGTGTCCAGTTACATCAGTATGCTTCAAATTTGAAGCGATGCACTCTTGGTCTTTTGGCAAGTGGAACTGAACTTTCTAGCAGAAGTATGGGAACATGATCAGAGTCGCCGGGGGGTAAGTGATGCACCCGCGCATGCACATAGATATTACACCAATAAGGGGTGCAGATTGCTCGATCCAGTCGAAGCTGTGTTTCAGAATTCCACCATGTAGTCATGGAACCCTGAAAGACAAGACGATCCCCATCGCTTAGAGCCTCACGAAAACCCCTTATCTATCATTTTGCTCAGATAGGACCATCCACCTTCTCACTGCTATTTAGGATTCTTTTAAAATCCCCAATTAAAATCCATGGTAATGAATCAAGATCACGCATATCTCTTAGCAATTGCCATGATCGATCCATATCCGTTGTCCTTGCATACCCATAAAACCCCGTTAATCTCCAACGTGGATCTCCCGATCCTCCTACAATCTCCAAGTAGATATGGTGCACAGAAAAACTCCTAACCTGCACCTAAACATCCTCATTCCAGAGATTTGAGTGGGGAAACCCTAGAGCCAGATGCACAACACGAAAATGAGCAGGTCTACTGATCTTCGTCTCACTGAGAAAAATATTTTGAGGACGATTTTGGAGATTAAATCCTTCAGCTCCTTGTCGTGTCATTGCAGCTGCCTCTACAATTCCAACTAAGTATATGGAGAAACTATGTCAGATTAGAACTTGCTTTCGAGAACCCTAGAAAGTAAACCCTAGCAACATGCTTAGAGAAAGAGGAAAAAAAATGTAAAGATTTTCAGGTTGCAATAAAAATAATATGACACAATGCCATACATAGGTTAGAATTTTGTTAATTCCTTATAAATGAAAAATTACTTGAGAATGAGAGAATATTGCACTAGACTCCTAAGTGGCTCTCTATAATTTAAAACATGTTTAACGAAAACTGAAATCGGGAGAGAATTGAGTCGTGCTTTCATTAATAATAGGGGCCTCTTTATATACAGGATTACAAGCATAGAGATAGAGTTGTACATGGAAACATAATCGTACATTGATTGGATATCTCCTAACCTTCTCCGAGAATATCTCTAATATAAACCCTATTTCAACTAGAGCAAGTAATCTCGAGTTTGGGTCAGACACATATTCTGGATTTACTTGAACACTCCCCCTTGTGTCGCCCAAACGTGGTGCTCCTCTCGTTGCCTCATTAAAAACCTTGCCGAGTAACAAAAACCCAGTGGGACAAAAATAACCTCGGTCGAAATTGAAAAAGAGCACAACACACCCTTCACGTTTCGAGACCATACATGTAGACATCTCCCCTGATGACTACGGTCATGGAAGTTCGGATAACTTCTGCAAATGATGCTACCAACATGTTTCTCGAAAGTGGAATTTAGGCAATGACTTAGTGAGCAAGTCTGCCACACGGTCCTCAAATCGAACCTAGTTCACTTTAATCTTGAGGAGAGTCTGTTGTTGCTGATTATACTTAGTGTGGTGGCTTTTGATGTTGCCTTGCTTCATTTGTTCAAAACAAGCAACATTATCCTAAATGCTCGTAGGCTCATCTGTGGTAGACTTCAAACCACAATTGTTCGAACATCTGGAACTATGGATCCAATCCATATATATTCACGAATCACTTTGTGAAGAGCAATAGTCTCTGCATTGTTCGAAGATATAGCAATTAGGGTCTATTCTGTAGACCTCCAAGATATCACGGTCTTTTCCCATGGTGAACACTTAACCAGATTGGGAATGACCTTTGTATAAGTCAGAGAGATACCCAACATCAGCAAAACCTTCCAAAACACATGTCATTTTGGGATGGGGATAGCGGACGTAGGCCAGTGTTAGCGGCGTTCCTGGTGTGTGATGGGTCCGAATCCATCATCTCTCTGTAGGGATAGAACAAGCCCATATCAATCGTACATCTCAAGTACTGAAAGATATCTATTTCCACCAATCTAATGGCGTCACATTGGTGCACAGCTATACCTAGCTAACAAGTTCATGGCAAATGAGATATCCGGTCTTGTGCATTGAGCTAAGTACAATAATGAGCCTATCATACTTAAGTAAGACACTTATGTTTCTAGCACATCTTCATCATCATCCTTTAGACGAAGAACATCATTTTCAGGATCAAGACTACGGACGATCATGAGGGTGCTTGAAGGCTTGACCTTGTCAAAAGGCCTAAGCATCTCTCGACACAATGTTCAAGTTCCAAACTGAGATATAATCGTGTTCTCCCAAAAATCCTTCATCTCAAACTCGGATTTCAAGTGTCCATCGGTTTCCCTTAACTCTTTAAGGGCTTCCAATGAACTGCGATAGAATCCAAAACTTGTTATGAAAACGCGTGGGCATGTCCCTTCCCAATCAAGTAGTCACTTTGTGAGCGTTTCAACCTCTTTGTAAAACGCAGTCTATGGTCTAGAGCCACTTGACTTGGGTAAATGAAGTTCACCGTGAACCTTCATGTATATTTCGTATCTAGATCCCCATAGAGATACGTAGTGACCACATTTGTAAGCTGCATGATCAGTTATTTGGAAACTACCAAACTGACAAGGTAGTGGAGTGCAGTGACTTCCATTACTAGAGAATATGTCTCATCGTAGTCGATTCCAGAGCGTTTTGTGAGAAGCCTTGCGCCATAAGGCGAGATTGTCATCTATTTTTCTCATCACACTTTCTAACGAATACCCATTAGTCAATAGGTTTTATATTAGGAGGTGTTGGCATCACTGGCTCGAAAACCTTCCTCTTCGTTAGAGAATCTATCTTAACATGGATCGTATCTTTCCATTTTGGCCAAATCTCTCTACGTTGGCATTCATTCATCAACGGAGTGTGATTCGATATCATCGGACTCAACAAACTCATGCGCAACGAAATGCGTGACTACATCATCAATTATGATGGAGTTTCTATCCCATGTCTCATGTACACTAGTGTAATTTTCATAGAGCTCTATATTATCAGGAATAGGTTCTGACGTTGAGGCATCCCCCAACGATAACCATAACCCGGAAGATTCTCATGAGACGGATTTTGAGTCTTGATGATCAAAGGATTGGAATGTGTCAAAGTATTCTTCGAACTCACGGGCCTCCCACGCATCCTAGCTGGGGCCATGGCCTGTAACTCCAGAGTGCCACTCTCTTTAGCATTGGCACCATACCTACCTTCGTGTAGGGTGGTGCTACGTCCTCTAGTAGGGACTTCCATCCTTGCCTGCATGTTTGCAGCAGATATGTGATCTCATCACTTTAGTAAGGATCGAGATGAGACATAGTGGGGACAGGCCACGACAATTCATGTCGTTCCTGATGAACATTCATGTTCTTATCTTCCCCTAACGACTGGAAGACTGTCTCGTCAAAGTGACATCCGCAAATCTAGCGGTAAGGAGATCGCCAAGCAAGGGTATCAAGTGGCGGACGATTGTTGGGGTCTCAAATCCAACTGAGTTGCCCATTCGTCTATAAGGACCAATTATAGAAAGATGTGGCGGCGCAATTGGCACATAAAGGCACACTCAAATATGCGTAAGTACAATACTTGTACCCAGTCACTAGCTATAACGCAGAGGTACATTGAGTAGCGGTGGGTCATGGACGAATTAGCATAACTGCATGCGATATTACATCACCCCAAGCGGATATAAGCAAATTAGTGTGCATTACCAATATCCGGACTACCATCGTAGTCGTTTCCGCGAGACCATTTGGGTGTGTACATAGGAATATGATGTCCAACATCAGTCCCATTACAATAACCATAGAAAGTCTTCGATGTAAACTCTCTAGCAATGTCAAATCTAATTGACTGAATAGGATGATCCGAGGAGTGAGCCCGTTGTTATATGATATGTGCTAGGAGTGTAGTATAAGCAGCATTACAGGTTGACAATGGCACAACACGTGACCAGCCTGTTTGCTTGTCAACCAACATTATGAAACATTTAAACGTCTGCAAGTTGGTTGAACTAGTCCACAGAATCCCCACGGATTCTATGTAAGAACATAATGGGTATTTTCATATCCTTCGCATACGATGGTCTCAGTCCTAATTTTCCTACTGAACGGGCTTTGTAAAACGAGCGAGAGGCTTTAAAAGCAACCAATGACAGTTTTGGTTAGGCCTGAGCGTCTGATACGCTATTTGAAGCAAGTTGGTGATTGCAGTATCACTTAGGGAGTCATCACCATGATGGACGCCATCTATGGAGTTATGGATAGGGACTGTGCCAGCCCTAGGCTAGTGGTGGACAAAAGCGGTGCCCTAGGCAGCAGCGTCGGTCACACTTAGTCCATAACTCAACTTTTGATTCATACGTCATTTCGCTCGAGAGAATTGATGTCCGTGTGAAGTCTTTAGTAGACGGACCATCATATCATGACTAGGATAACCTATCCTGTCGTGACAAATCCAATATGTGTTTAAATCCAAGAGATCTTCTCTCATAATTTTATTGGATTTAATAGCTCGAATAGTGATATAGAGTCCACTAAAGAGACACATAAACTTCTCTAAGATGCGCTTTTGTTCGCAATCATTAGGGGTATTGCAAAGGAACTCATTTATGTTCTCTACATGAGTTTTTGCATGGAATCCGTTGGCTATTTAGAGGTGCAATTTGCCCTAAGAGCGTAGAGTTTCTGTGACAGTAATCAAGGTACCTTTTGGCAAGGGGAACTTGGGCTATTCCATGTCTTTGAATTAATACTGACGGCCCAGTCATCGTAGTCACAAAGTCATATGCTCAGAATCAAAATGGAGTCATAATGAAAAGAACTCAGAATTTTATTCATAAGCCAACGGAGTTACATCATTATCTCTTTGTTCAAAGAAAATTTAATCCAAAATACTAGCTAATGCAAAACAATGGTAGTCGTCTAACTTCTTTCGGTAATTCCAAAATAAATTTGACCAGGTGAGTAGAGAGATGTCGGAAGAGCAAAGCTTGCTTAAGTACCATAAATCTCAAAACCTTCCTAGACATCACACTTACTTTGGGTGAGCCTACTTTGAAGAAAGACTAAACCATTGGCATCTACTACAAAAATATATAGCAATTGCCTATTACATCTCTTGGAAAAATAAAGACTTAAACAGAATTGGCGATCTATTGATCCCAGCCAGACTTATAGTGTTTAACCCTTCACTCTAGATCATCTTCTTGATCTTCTTGTTCCGCATAGTGAGCTTCTCTTGCTTCACAATATGCTTTGTAGGCGGTGACAATTTCTTCATGAGCTCTACAAATGTGTGCCCAATAACCGGATACTCCACATCGAGAACATACATCTATTTGCTCAGACTCCATTGATTGAGGCGCTTTGAAAGCGTCATTTAGATGGCTCTTAGTGTTGGTGGCGCCACCAATATGGCCAGAGACGTTGCCTCCCTCTCTCTTTCCACGTTGACCTCTTCAATTCTGTGTTCGCCTATTTTGGCGGTTACCTTGCCAAGTAGAGCAATTATATGGACCAGAATGTCCAGAAGTATCCCTAAGGTTAGGGTTTCGCTCTTGGCGCCTTCTCTTGGGTGCGCAACTATAATTGGATTCCGGAATATGCTCTATTTCTACGGATCTCGAATTATAGTTTTTCACAAGGATGTTGTTATGCTTTTCAGCGACATTCATAGCTCCAATAAGCTCATGAAACCTTGTGATCCGTCCTGTAGCAACATCGATTCGATAGTTCTTAGCAACCATCAATGCAAAGATGAGAAAGGTAGAGAGAGTCTTCTTAATCAACATCGGATCTATGATATCTTTTCCACAGAATTCCATTAAGGATTTAATGCGATGTGCTTCCGAGTTGTAGTTAAGAAATGACTTGAAATCACAGAAGCGAAGGCTATGCCATCTCACTTCTAGGTCAGGAAGCAGGGAGTCACGGACGTTGTCAAATCTTTCTTCGAGTGAGACCCACAGCCTTCTGGGGACTTCTTCATTCATACACTCGTACTGGAGCGAATCATCCATATGGCGAGTCATTAGGATGATGGCTTTCACCTTATTTGCCTTTAGGGCTGCTCTATTTGCTTCCAAAACTTGAGCTTGCTCAATAGTTAGCACGTCCTAGCTAGGCTCGAGAATCATATCCAGGATTCCATCGGCCTTGAGATGTTGGCGGACATCACGAATCCACCTATGATATCCAGAGCCAGTTGTTCCCAATGGAGCAAAGTCCAATTTGTTCAGGTTACTCATCCTGAAAGAGAACAAGAAATTAGGGTTAGTTTCGGAGCGTAAAGGGCTACCACGAAAACATATAAAATTTCTGAGCATAGTCACTTCCAAGAAATTAGGAATTTCCGAGCTTAGTCGCTTCCAAGAAATTCAATTCCAAGAGAGGTTGGATTAGATCGAAACAATGATGTAAGTGGTCGATCATAAATTCTCTACAAACTCTAAGTTTGGAGATCTCAATAAGCTCTAAGCTTGGAGATAGAGGATTACAGGCATAGAGATAGAGTTGTACATGGAAACATAATCGTACATTGATTGGATATCTCATAAGATTCTCCGAGAATATCTCTAATATAAACTCTATTTCAACTAGAGCAAGTAATGTCGAGTTTGGGCCAGACGCATATTCTGGATTTACTTGAACAAAACATTCTTTTTAAATTATTATATGTAATTTATAAATATATTTAAACTATTTAGTCTTCAATTAAATAATAATATAAATTCAACACTAGCTAAAATATAGAGCACTAATGCAGACGGATTTCTAAGTGGCTAGCTCAAATGACTTTTTAGCTACTTTAGCTAAAATTTGACTAAAAAATGGTTAGTATTGCTAAAGATACTCTA
>BDJD01001755.1:160874-195666 GCA_002564525.1 Rosa multiflora
CAAAAGAGACTTATTTTTCCCTAAAGTAGAGAAAAATCAAAATATAGGGAATCTGTTGGAGTTGCTCTTAGGGAATAATTTGGTTAGAATTAGACTTATTGAACATTAACCTATAAATTTATTGACTGACTGAAAACAAAAACTTCTAATTGTGAAGGTAATTTTTTTTTTAAGTGGAAATGAATTACCCAATGAATTTTGGGTTTTTGTCCTTTTACCCCATTTCTAGAGATTTTTTTTCCCACTTACTCCATTAAGTTTTTGTGATTTCCTCTTACCCAAAACACTCTAAGGAGGTCTTCTCTAATACCCCATTAAGATTTTTTTTTAATACCATTTTACCCTCACCTTTGTTACTTAGAGAGAGAGAGAGCGAAAATGGAAGAGAGATAAACCATAGGGGACTTTGCCGGAGCCCGATCATCGGCCGCTGGATTCCGGTCACCGGTAGCCTGAATCGGATCACCAGCCGCCGCCCAACAGATTTTTCTGAAAACCTCATCGGAAAGGTTTATTGCCCCCAATAGACATGTATTGCCCCCCAATAGAGAGGCAATAGACGTCTATCAGCCATGTGTTGCCCCCAATAGACATTTATTGCCCCCCAATAAGACTTTCAGTCGTCAGAATGGAAACTAATCTCCCTAAATTTAGACAGCTAAAACTTTGATTAAAGAAAGAAAAAAAGATTATATCAATTCAAAATGTCTATTGCCCCCAATAGACGTTCAATTTTTTTTTCTTCTGCCCCATTACTTATAAAAAAAAAATCTGATTTGGGCACCTAGAAAATGCTCTGGGCACCCAAGAGCTGGATATTTCTCGCCGGTGCTTCGCTCTCCGACTCCAAGTTCGTCGTCTTCAGGTATCTTCGACTTGAGCTCCACCGCGTTCCACTCACTCACTGGCGTTTCTCAGTCACTCAACAACCTCAAGCCAACACAGAATTGAACCAATTGAAACTGTCAGAACCGAAAACCAAATTTGAATGCTTACGATTGAATCTGTCGACGGCGGTGAGAGAGAGAGAAAGAGAGATCGAGGTGAGAGAGAGAGGAGGTGATGACCACCGGTCGCTGCTGTCCTTCGGGACCCCCAGCCCAAAGCCCCCTCGACACTGGCACAAAGCCCGACCGCATGCCTGAGGTTGCCGGAATTCAATTCAGAGCAGCCTAAGGTCGCCGTCTTGGTGAGGCCGAGATTTGGGAAGCCGGAATTTTGTCTGGCTTGTTGGCGCGCGATGCTCGTTCAAGGAGAGAGAGAGAGAAACTAGATCGGAGGAGGAGAGAGATGAGGTAAGTGGGAATAAAATGTAATTTATTAAATAGGTTAAGGATAAAATTGTCAATTTGCTTCAAATTTGGTTAGTGGTAATAAAAATTTATTGTTGGAGTAAGTGGGATAATTTTAGCTGATTTTGGTGCTTTGGATCAAGGACCCATGAATTTTTCATACGGGTCTTGCTAAATGAACACAGCAAATATCTAAGTGTACCCAGTATTTAAAAATTATTTTTGTATTTCCAATTTTATCCCAATTTGTTGAAAAATGTCTACGCCACACATAGCTACCTCAACTCCTTACCTGAGACTTGAGTCCCCATCATTTCTCTTAGATTTTGGAACAAACATTGGTTGAAATTCACACACTTTTAGCAACTTTTTTCTTTTCTTTGATCTTTCAAGACTTACAAATTTTATGGGCAGATCATTATAAATGTTCATTGGCGTTGAGGGTACCAATAGTTTTGTATTGAGGAACTGGGTTTCTTGGATAATCGTGTCTCATGAAAAAACATATGGTTTATTTGGAGAGGAACTCTTGTTCGAGTTTAGAAACATGATCGAGTTTAATTTGGAAGTCTATTAGAATCCTCATGGGAAGGTGTCTGGCGGTGATGGAATAGTATAGAACTTCTCATAGGAGATAGAAGAAAGTTTCATTGATCTAGATCTAGTATTTAAATATACTTGCCCATTGGATTCAAAATATGGAAGTTCGAGAGCTTCATGGGATTTGGATTCTACTTTTTTGAGCATAAATGAGTTCTCCTTCCATCATTGACGTGTTCTTTTTAGATGACGATCAGTGTATGGATATACAGAGAGAGAGAGAGAGAGAGAGGGACAATGAGTTGAAGTTGGTCGATCGGCGGTAGTCGGTAAGCACCATGAGTGAGTGTTGGGTTTAAATAAGGGTAAAGTTGGAAATTAATAAGTACATTTTCACAGCTGGTTATACTAAGAAATTTGCTGGGTACATTTAACAAGACCCTTTTCATACACCTGTACTAGATACCATGACAATACATTATACATACGCTAACTTCATAAGTTCATAGTAAGTAAATGCATTGAAGACTCGGTTTGCACACTTTATTTATAAGTGATTGAATTTTTTTTTATTAAATAAACAAGTGCTTGAATTTAAAAAACTTAAAACGAACCTACCCAAGGATTAGAAACTAATGCATCGCCAACACGACCCAAAGACCGTAAAATTCAACCGTCACAAGACTAGAACTACTAGAGTTATAAAGACGGATGACTGATGATTACTCTAATAGCACGTTTACTTACTTGGAATGGAAAATAATCATAAATCGGAGACAAGTGGAATGGGAGAAGAAAGGAATCGGTATTGATTCCGGAGGAATGATTCCTAAACCCATCTCCCACCTTCGTAATCGAATTCCTGAGTATTCAGGAATCGATTCCTGATAAATAGGTGGGACATACACCAATTCTTATTCCTTCATGTGTTAGTAAACACAGGAATTCTTTTACCTGGAATCATTCCGATTCCTTTATGGGTTAGTAAACACATGGGTGTTTTTACTCCGTAATCATTCCATTACATTCCATTCCATTCCAAGTAAGTAAACGTGTTAGTTGAGTAAAACGTTGAAGTAAGTTGAGGAGAATGGCAAAGCAGTTACTCATGAAAAAGTAGTAGAAATATATGCCTTAATTTGAGCGACTATCAGTTTGAAAATATGATTTTGATTAGTTTTCCGTAATTTCCATCTCTTGTACTTTGCAAATAAGTTTGTAGAAGGAAATAATTTTGATTACATGTCTATGTTGAACTGTTCGATAAATATCAGGAGGTGGAGGGTCTTGGGCGTACTGATTACTACGAAGCTAAAAATCGAGAAGGATGTAAACCACGTGAACTATTTGTAAGAAATCACCGAAGGTTGATGGAAGAAGCTCAAACGTCAATGCAAAACGCAGCAGCATCTTGTATAATCCTTGGTTCTCTTATTGTTACCATGATGTTTGCTGCAACATTTACAGTTCCTGGAGGAAATAATCAGAATACAGGTATTCCGATATTCTTAAGTAAGAGAGTATTCATGATTTTTATAATTGCAGACACTATATCACTCATGTTTTCCACAACTTCAGTGATGATGTTTGTTGGAATTCTCACAGCACGTTATAAAAAAGAGGATTTCATCAAATCCTTACCCACAAAAATGATATTAGGCCTTATCACACTTTTTATCTCCATAGTCAATATGATGATTGCCTTTACTTCTGCTCTCTTTATTATGCAAAAAGGGGAACTATGGATTGTTCTTCTAGTTATTGTTCTTTCTAGTTTTCCAATTATGACATTTGTATGGATGCAATTTCCCTTCCTTGTTGAGACATTTGTTTCAACCTATGTTGAAGAAGCATTTGACAGAAATGTCTCACGTTGGTATTAAATACTAACGTTGTTATGTGTATCTTTTGATTTGATACTATTATAAAAAGCTTGTAAAGAGATAATTTTATGCTCGAATATATAATGTTTGTACGTGTTATAAAGTAGAAATAAGATAAAGAGAGAATAATTGGGAGGAAATAGAAGTGTTCTCATATTCAGTCTCATTAGCCTCCTTTATATAGATGTAGGGTTTACATCAAAATACATAATTAATGAGTATTTATAACGTGGACAACCACATAGATAATAATATGTACAACAGTTTGTTTGTTTTAATTTTTATAAAACATTCCATGCTAATTTGTACTTTTATCATTTTCTTTGTTTGAAATGAAACTACAAATTTATTGATAATATAGTAATAAAATAGAAAACCTAATGACTCCATCTCTGTATATCTCCCAAAAACCTTTACTAGTTGTCGTTATATAGAGGCGCTGATCAAGGAGGCAATGCTAGTCATCGTCCTCAGAAAGGCTTCCAGCTACCTACTGGCAATAGCTCCTTTCTGGCTTCTAGTCTCTTGTTACTTCTTCTTTGTGTCTATCTCATCAAAGGAGATACGACTCCCAATTATACTGAAGTCATATATCATAGCGCTGATGTTGTTAAGGGCCAAGCTATGCTTCGTGACATGCCCCAAATTTTTAATAAAAAAATTTTAAATCTGAAACATGATAACTCAACAAATCACACAAATGCTTAGAAATTTTTTAATTTAATCTAAGCAACAAAATCAATTGAGCCAACAAATGTCAATACCGACTTGTTCTCTAGAGTCACATATTACATTACCAAGTGTTTACATAAACTCGAAAGCATCAAAGTAAAGTGTAAACACTCTCTAGGAGCATACTACAAATAGCAGTAGAATAACAAAATTGGTTCTGGACCTAACACTGTAGCAACAACAAAGTCGTGGTCTTAACTCTAGTTGTCCTGACTTGCAGGAATAACCCCTACACCATGGAATAATGCACTGGGTTGCAACAACAAACCCGTTAAGCTTTCGAAGCTCGTATGAGTAAAACTCAACTGAAATGTCTCAAACAACACATGGTTATAATTTTCTCAACTTAAGAATAAATTAAAGCATCAACAATTAACTCCCCCAAATCACCCTTTCAACTGAAGTGAACAATCAAACATTTTAAATATGAAACTCATGTCCCTCTTGGACAATAAAAGAAAGGAAACAGTAGAAACTTTCTTTTAAAAATACGTACTCATTAGTCGTAAAAACACCACAGTTAGCCCCATGATAGTACAATGGTAGACAGACTAGAGGTCTAACTTATCGTAACCGCTAACCCCGCCAAAGGTGTGGTTCCCAATTTACTTGCCTTGAGGTTATCACTGTAACCCCGATCCTCAGGCATCCCAGTCCTCAGAACAAAATATTTAAAGATCGAGGTCCCACATGTCCCAAAATGTTACACAACACTCAAAATAACTCTTTGAAAATAACATAAATCAACCTTATATATTGTTTTCTCGCAAAGAGTAGAGTCTCAAAACAATATCATGAATAAAATCATAAATATTGTACTCACCACAATACCACAAAGATATATATATGTGTGTGTGTGTGTGTACGTAGTCATTCGTTCTGGAATGCCACTAATACCAACTATAGTTCACAATTCACAAAAACCGTGAAAAATCATTTCTATGACATAACCTCATTTTACCTTACCTATGAACTATAGACATCAAGTTCATATAATTCAAAACAAATATTTATTTCTAAAAATGATTTCACAATTTAGTAAATAATCCAAAATAGATAAAGTGAACTCCGTTCGTAAATGAACCTCGAGATTTACTTACATCTAAATCATGTTGCGTCTTCTCTTACAGACTAGATAACGTACATAACACAATCTGTCAAGCAACTACGTAAAATAAAGTCTCAACTTAGTACACGACTAAAAATGAAAGCGATTACAGTTTAAAACAAGCATTTGAACCAAAAATTGAAGATTTCGTCAATCGAGACAAAACTTTCTCCGAGACCTCCCAAGGTCTCCGGAACACTTTTAGGATCAATTTCTCAAAATTATACTACGATCCAACAATCAGATCCTCATGGATAGCAAATCAAATAAACCGAAACTACGTTAAATCTAACATGCTTCAAATGATCACAACATGACCCCATAAAATATCAACATGCTTGATGAGGTGCAGTGCTGGGGTGTTGCTTGCCTGCAGCAAACTCTGGCATCACTACTGCAACTAGGATCTGTGCAGCGGTTGGGATCTCGTTCTCATGGCAGAGACCAATCCAGAAAGGGTTTAGCTCATTTTGGGATCTGGTTTCGGACATTAACTGGTTGTGGGGTGGCTTACAAAGTGTCAAGGTGGTGCGGCGGGGTAAGGGTGCTGCGCAACGACATAGTGGTCCAAGGAGGGGGCCTGGTGACGGAGCAAGGAGTTGCCAGCAAGTTTGGTGGCTGCAGTGTTGGGTCCTCAAGGGAAATGATGGTTGGGCCGAGCCTTTGCTTTTGGGCCTCACTGGTGGTCTTTTATTTCTAGTTGTTTATTTACAGTTGTTGTTTTGTTGACAATAAGTCTTTGCCATGTTTTGGAAGGATGCGGTGGGCTTTGTCCTGGTCTATGCACCTTGTGTGCCTTGTCTGCTCTAGGTAGGTGCGGAGTTTTTTATATTGGAAACTGGTCGCAGTAACGTGTCTGGTCTAGGTAGGCGGCGATTTCCTTACTTAGTCAAATAGTCACAGCCACTTAGTTGTAGGGTGAAACTAAATGTCGTCAGATTTATCCTCCGACAGCAACACAGTAGGAAAGCTGTGCAATTGGTAATTATGCTACGTTGTAATCGAGTTACATATCAAGTTATATTTCCTTTATGTCACCGCTATATCAAAGCAAATGAAGTAGCTAGTAGAGCATTCTTTGCTAGTTGGTGCTTGTTAGAATACATGTACTTTGTAGAGAATCCTGATATCATTTCGGGACATACTCTAGATGTTTATTGTAATCAGGGGTTTAGGCTCTATGTCCCCCCTGTGTTCGACAGTTTCATTAACCGAGGCTTGAGGGCAGCCGCACCAACCCTTTATTCAAAAAAAAAAAATTATCAACATGCTGGTATCGACGAGTAGAAGACAATGTGAAAATAGAAGTCCAAAAAGTGGTCAAACCCACCTTACGCTCCCCTGCCAATGGCTGTGCTTGACTCCACGCTCCGCCGGGACAAGTTTCAAACTAGCACAATCCAACCTTCTAGAAATGTAAAGTGCAATAAGAGAATCAAAATTTATAGCTAGAGCAAATGTCGATTCGACCTTGATCTGCTTAGATCGCGTCCAAAAGCCAAGAATTTCAAATTAAGATTCCGAGCTCCACACTTTGATTTGAGTTGCAAAGGTGGGTATGGATGTGATGAGCAAAAGGAGAGCTTCAAAACTTGGTAAGGTTCGAGCCCTATCATTGCCGGAAACTACTGGAGCAATGGCGTCTTGCTGCCGTGTTTCAGCCCTTGCTACGCCATGCGCGGTGGCTTCTGAGGTGCGTGAGGGGTCGGGGTCGGTAGAGGAGAGAGAGAGAGAGAGAGGAAAAAAATGGTGGTGGTGGAGTTGTCGGAGGTCGTCGGATAGTAGAGATATTGTCGGGTTGGGTCGATGGAGCTCCAAGTAGATTACGGTTTTCTGGAGAGATTCTGGATTTTGAAACTTTCCAAAAAAAAAAAATATGAAAATAATTTTCTGAATTTTTCTATTTATAGGAATTTTCCAAAATAGTAAAAAGTTTCGCTGACCATAACTGCTTCATAAGATGTCCGATTCTCGTGTGCCACATGTCCATGAACTTGTATCGTCGCACTCTACGACTTTAATGAAAGAAGTTTTTGAAGAAACTCAACGAATAAAAATTCAACCCTTGACCCCTCGAAAACAAAACGTCTCGTGTAATTATTCGTCAGAAACACTCTCACTTCACCCTAGAACTACAAAATCGTACTAGCAACTAACTTAATGATTTTTGAAAAATTATCAGAAATTAATAATGAATTTTCGAAGTATTACATTTTACCCTCCTTAAAAAAATTTCGTCCTGAAATTTAAGCGCACTATAGTAATAGGTGCGGATAACTCATCTCAAATGCTGTTCTTGTGCTTCAGCAAGAATACTCCCTTCACGAAGTCTCCACTAGATATTGAACAAGTCAATATCCCTTGATCCAAGTTGCTCTATAGCCTCATCTGGAATACAAATGTCACGCCCCGATTTTCAAGCACAAGTAATAAACAATTAATAATACTCCGGGTGTGATGGTTTAGACATCAACACTAAATAACTGGAAATTTTTTCTTCTAACACAACCAACTACGATGTCTCGAACCCACAATGTCAATACAGACTCAGTCTTTAGAGTCACATATTACATTACACCATGTTTGCAAATTAAACTGAAATAACAATTTAATAAGTACTGAAATAACAACTCAATAAGTAAACGCCCATCCACACTCACTACCCAGCGGAAGACTAACAAGTGCAACTCAAGACTGCAATGGCAAGGCACCATAGCTCCATCACGTTCAACCTAACCTGCAGGATAGATCCGTACACAATTGAATAGTGCATCAGGTTGAAACAACAAACCGGGTAAGGTTTTGAAAGCTCATCTGAGTAAAATCAAAACAATCAAACATAAACACATGCCTAAACCATCTCAACCTAACAAAATCGATATGTTATTACCACGACAACAACATCAAGTTCATATCCTACAATATCATGCTCACGTGAGTTAACTGAAAACTAAAATCCACATGCACTATCTCTCAACCCAGCATTCAATTTCACAAAACTTCAACTAAACAAATCGAACTCAAGTAACGTTTAAAACATTTAAAAATGCAAGACTCTACAAAAACGTCCTTCACAAAACTTCAACTAAACAAATCGAACTCAAGTAACGTTTAAAACATTTTAAAATGCAACACTCTACAAAAACGTCCTTCATTTGTCTCAACAAAAGTAGTTGTCACATCAGTGACCTTTCAAAATATTTTTAGTCTCAACGACCAAACCACAAAATCACACTCATTTTCTCTTAACAGGGAGCATTTGTCATTAATGTGACATTATAAATTCACTTCACAACTCACTACAAATCTCAACCACAACTGCACTCACAAATTAAACTAAGTAAACTAGTAACCCCTGCATAAAAGCTTAGTTCAGGAGATCACCCAAAAAGAACAAAATCCAGAATTACAGTAATACCTGCATATAGTTTACTTCAGAAAACTACATTAATATCAATAAATAGAAATCATGGTAATCCCTGCCTAGAAAATTAGTTTAGGAGATTACATGAAAAGAAACAATAGAAATCATATATAGTAATCCCTTCATAAAGTTTAATTCAGGAGATTACATAAAAATAAATCAATTCAGAAAGTAGTAATCTCTGCGTATAATTCAGTTAAGGAGATTACCAAAATTAATTCAACAATATTTAAACTCCACAAATCACCCTTTCAACTCAAGTAAAACAACTCGCAATTAAATATGAAACCCATGTCCCTCTTGGACAACAAAAGAAAGAACACACTCGAAACTCATGAGTCATAAGTAAACCCCATATTACCCTCAAGATATACAATGGCAGACAGACCAAAGGCTTCGTATCCTGATATCCTTGCCTACTGTGACCAGGTTTCCTCAGACCAAAAAACATTTAAAAAGATCCCACATGACCTAAAATGATACACTGCAACTCAAAATACTCTCTTAACACAATATAAATCAACAATCAGATAATATATTGCCATCTCAAAAAAAGTAAATTCTCAAAACAATAAGATGAGTAAAATCACTATTATTGTACCCACCACAATACCACACCATCAATTATATATATATACACACACACACACACACACAATCCTTCTTGGCTGCGGACGTCCGTTCCTAAGCTAAGGAACGGATTTCCAGTTTTGACCCACTTTTCGATCACATTTTCACATCTTAACCGTTCAGTTTTTAGGTATATATGAGTAGATCAAATCTTGCAAATTTTCAACCAAATTGATGATCGTTAAGGCATCCAAAACTGCAATTTACCATTATAAACACGAATTGTTCCGGTTCGACAGATTCAGTTCGTTTGTGTAAATTGCAGTTTTGCATGCTTTAACGATCATCAATTGGGCTGAAAATTTGTAGAGATGATCTATACATTAGGACCTAAAAACTGAACGGTTAAGATGTGAAAATATGACCGAAAAGTGGGTCAAATATGGAAATCCGTACCTTTTGCTTAGGTACAGATTTCCGCACCTGAGCAAGGTTGTATATATATATTTCACAATTGCAAAATACATGAACTATAGACGATCAAGTTCATATAATTTAAAACAAATATTTATTTTTGAAAACTATTTCACAATTTAGCAAATAATCCAAAACAAATAAAGTTAACTTTGTTCATAAATGAATCTCGTGAGATTTACACACCTCTAAATCTCACTGCATCATCACATGCCGCACAAGATAAAGCTCATAACCATCAACTCCGCACAAAACTACTTTGTCAAGCACCTAATCATAAAAAGGCCACAACTCGTCACAACGCAAAGTACGAAAGCGTTCAAAGTCCGAAACATGAACTCCGACAAAAACAGAGGATTTCACCAATCAAGAGGAATTCTCATCGGAGACCATGCAAGGTCTCTGGAACACTTCTAGGATCAATTTCTCAAAATTATATGACGATCCAACGGTCGGATCCTCACTGATTGCAAACCGAGTAAAACAAAATGACGCTAAACCTAACATGCTTCAAATGATCACAATATGCATGACCATCATGCTCGTATCGACGAGTAGAAGACAACAGTGAAAACAAAAGTCCAAAAAGTGGTCGAACGCGTCGTCTCGCTCCGCCGGGTCAACTTCCAAACTAGCTTAATCTAACCATCCAAAATGTAGATATTGATGAGAGGAACAACTTTCATACTTGGCACCAAGGTCAATTCGGCTAGGATCAGCCTAAATAGCAGTCGCAAGCCGAAATATTCAAATTGAAATTCGGACTTCCACCCTTCAAATCGAGCTTCAAGGCCACCATGGATCAAACGACGATGAAGAGAGCTTCAAAACTTGACCAATTTCATGTCCAGCCACTGCGGGAAAATAGAGATCGGTCATAATCAAAACTCACCAAGATTGGCATTCACTGGTCGGTCTCTTACCATATAATCATCAGCGATGGGTGGCACGAGGAAGGAGAGGAAGTGATGCCGAGTCGGTCTGCGGTGGTGGCTCCACCATTAAACATCAGACGGCGGAGAAAAAGCGTGGCAGGTCAACGTTCAACCGGGTCCTGTCAAGGCTTCACAGAGAGTAACTTCCAGAGCTTTCAGGAATTTTCATTTCTAAAAATGGAAACCTTATTTTTTCTGAATATTCTTCTATTTATACAAAATTTCCAAAAATAGAAATAACTTCCGCTGACCATAATTTCTTCATACGGTATTCGATTTTCGTGTACCGCATGTCTACGAACTCATATCAACGTGCTCTACCACTTTTGTGAAGGACATTTTTAGAGAAACTAAATGAATAAAAAGTTAAGCCTTGACCCTTAGAAAATAAAACGTTTCGAGTAATTATTCGTCCGAAACACTTTTGTTGGTATATATATCACCTAGGCACAAATATCAAAAGCACAAGGCTCACTAGCCACGTTAAGTAACGCCAGTAATGCTCGGACATGATGTTGATACCATACACTTGTGGTATCGGGTTGGTCACACCTAGTCCCACATTGGAAACAAAGGGGTGACAAACCCATCCCCACACTATAAATACATGTCTCTCCACTCATTCAAGGTAAGCCACCACTCTCCATTTACTCCTACCTAGTCTACATTCTCACATGTATCTGACTTAGGCATCGAAAGGTTGAAGACAGGCTAGCCCGATCTTCCTTCTCACCTCTGTTCATGGTTGGCAGGTACGGATCTCGGAGATGGAAGCTCTCACCAACAACCCCGTTTCTACCACAGAAACATTTGGCGCTAGCAGAGGGTTGAACCTCCGAAAAACACACATAGCTCACCACAAGCAATTCCATCACTTTGCTGGAATTTTTTTTCTGATCACTAATTTTCTCTCTGCTCTTGAATCGCTCTGCTCACGCATCACGAGTTCATCTCCTTCACATATCCTTCTCGATTTTCATCTCCCTCACATGAAAATCAAGCTTTTTCAGCTTTTGCGTTTCTATTTCACAAAAATTGGATGAGAGAGAGAGTAGATCTGAGATTTTCTCCCTCTTCCATGACTGGCCTCTTGCACCACTACACAACTCATCTACTTCACATACACTCAACCCAACATAACTCATCTGGGTTTCGAAAAATCATGTCATCAAGCTGCTGAGTTCTTTCAATTTACTTGCTAGGTCCTTTCAATTTACAGAGTTCATAAGAAGAGAGAAACTAGATCTGGATTTCTCTATCTCCTCCACCAGTGGGTATCTAAGCACAACTCTGCCTCACCTCCACCACTATCGTGCTCAGCGTCCTCCTACAATCCACTGGCAGCTTCTCCGTCAACCGGCTGTGCCCAACAATAACCCACGCGCCGCCTCCGTAGGTACCCAGAAATTTTCTCTGGGCACCCACGACCCTTGCTTTCCTCTCCGGTCGTCACTACAATACAAGGGCAACTTCCTCTCATCCATGATGAAAACGATTTGTGCTATTCTCTCTACACCCAAATTGGTTACCTAGGATTCCTCTCTCCTCTATCAGCTTTCCATATCCATGAGCTTTCACAGCTCTGCGTTCATTGAGTTCATTAAGGAGAGAGATGCAAATGTGAGCCGGATAGGTTTCTGACCTAATCACAGTAACTTTTCTAATTACCATGAACAGTAATTTTCGTATTTTGCTTATAACTTTTGCATACGAAGTCCGATTTTTACGAACCAAATAGACACGCGCTCAGTTTAACGTCCTCTATGACTTTCATGAAGAAAAACTTTTCAAATTTTGACCCAGTCAAAAAGTCAACTTTTAGGGCCCCTTAAAATATTGAAACTTAAATAAATTGTATAGAAAATCGTCATTCCTCGTTTAATAACAACTAAACATGAAATTTGATTCAGGGCGTAACAAAGGTTCTGTAGTTTACTTTGATATACATGAGGAGCAGATTCATGAATTTAGTATCACTAAGGTTCTGTGGTTTACTTTGATATGATCGGCTATTGTCAATGATATGACAATGATATGATCTGCTAATGTTCAAATTGAATTGATCTGCTACTTTATAGTTTATGGTTTATGTTAATGATATGATATTCATTGTTTATGGTTCAAATTGGCTACTGTGTGGAGGTGCAAAAGGGTGATGACACAAGGAATAATCGAACAAAACTAGTGAGAAGAAAAGCTCCGGCACGTAGGAAAAAGTGCAGTAGCAGAATTGGACGAATATGAGTGCAACGAGTGCAGTAGCAGGATTAAGCGATGATGAGTGCAGTAGCAGGACAAGAGTACAAGTGCAGTAGCAGAACTAGACGAGTATGAGTGCAGCTAGTGTAGTAGCGAGATTGTATGGGTGCAGTAGTAGGATTAGGTGATGACGAGTGCAGTAGCAGAACATGAGTACAAGTGCAGTAGCAGAACTAGATGAGTATGAATGCAGCGAGTGCAGTAGCAAATTGGACGGCTACAGTTGCAGGATTAGGCGATGATGAGTGCAGTAACAGAACACGAGTAGCAGAATTGGATGAGTATAAGTGCAGCGAGTGCAGTAGCAGGATTAGGCGATGATGAGTGCAGTAGCAAAACATGAGTAGCAGAACTGGACACGAGTACAAGTGCAGTAGCATAACTTGACGAGTATGAGTGCAGCGAGTGCAGTAGCAGGATTGGACAAGTGCAATAGTAGGATTAGGTGATGAGATGAGAGTAGTAAGAGAGTGAGGTCTGAGATTCTTTCTCTTAGCAATATGTAGAAGAAAGATTTTTTTTTTTTTGTCACGCCCCTGATTTTTAACACAAATAAAAATTGATATATAATCTCATAATTATACATGCGCGATCGTTCAGCCATCAATACAAAATACCTGGAAACTTTTTCCCCTTAACTACACATATATTGATGCCCTGAACCAACTATGTTAATATTGACCCACACCACAGAGTCATATATTACATAAGCTTACGAATTAAATTGTCAACAGCAAGATAAAACGTAAATACTCCTCAGAGCTTACTACAACGGAAGTCCAGAATAACGGTAAAGTCACAAAATTGGCTTCCTACCGTTTAGCTGCGAGTACGCAACCCCAACTTCAACCACGATTATCCTGACCTACAGGATTAACCCCTACACCGTTTGAATGGTGTACCAGATTGCCACACAACAAACCCGGTAAGCTTTTGCAAGCCCGTATGAGTAACTCAAAACAGTTAGCACAACTCACACCAGAAATAAGGAAAACAACTCACGTTTTGATTTCCTTAAAACACAAAATAAAGGAGAATAACTCACACTTCAATTTCCTGTCAAATCGAAATAAAAGAAAGCAACTTACACCTTGGTTCCTTTTAAAACGAAACATAGAAAGCAACACACTCCTTGGTTTCTATCAAATATAACATAGAAAGCAACTCACATCTTGAATTCTATCAAATGTACCATAATCGTACCATAGAAAGCAACTTACACCTTGATTTCTACAATAAAACATAGAAAACAACTCACACCTTGAATTCTATCAAATGTACCATAATCGTACCATAGAAAGCAACTTACACCTTGATTTCTATCAAATCGTTAATAAGGAAAACAACGTGCACCTTGTTACCTTAAAAACCCCGTAATGTCATGAGTTATCAACAACCAGTTCCCATTACCCCATGAATTACCTATATGGCAGACAGACTAGAGCTCTAACTAAAACGTAACCACTCTTCCGGCCAAAGACGTGATTACCTGATATTCTGCCCAAGGTCATAGACCTTCATTCCTCGGGCCGCACAGTCCCTTGGAGCAAAACATTAAAAGAGTCGCACTGGACACAAAATGTTACACAAATCTCAACGCTTTTGAAAATAATCGAAATCAATCATTTCCATAATCATTATTTTCCGAAAATCTATACACAAAACAATAAAGAGCATCAATTCATGCATATTGTTTTCATACCCAAATCTCAACGTTTTTTTTTAAAACAAATCGAAATCAATCATTTCCACAATCATTTGTTTTCCAAAAACCATAACCCAAAACAATAAAAAAACATCATTCCATGCATATTGTTTTCATAAATCCACAAACCACCAAAATATATATATTTCACGTAAATATATATATATATATATATATGTAGTCATCCGCTCAGGAATGCCTACTAATATCAACTATAGTTTGCAGTTAAATCAATAACTCTCAAAACGATAAAGGTAAGCCCGTTCGTGAATGAACTTCGTGAGATTACTCACCTCGAGCTCCCGCTGCGTCTTCAATAAAGCACAAAGTAGCCAATCCACGAAATAACCGTCCAAATACTTCGTCAAGTACCTAATCACATACAGTTCCAACTTAGTAACGATTCACATTTGATTTAAGTTTCGAAACCCCTGTTTTCAACTAAAATCCCCAAGGTGGTGCCAATCAAGGCAAAACCACATCTGAGACCTCCCAAAGTCTCCGGAATACGTCCACGATCGATATGACCAAACCTCAAGTCGATCGGTCGCTTGAATCCTCACGGATAGAATAAATCGATCGGTATGAAACCGTAAAAATCATAACAAATCCATTCGAACTCCAAAATTTTCATATTATATATCGAAACGCTCGTATCAACGAGTAGAACATATATAATACCAAAAACAGTTCGTTAAGTGGCCGGAACACCGCCGGAACTCTGCCACAAGTGGTGGTGCACTGCCGCTGGCCAAAACTCAATATTTCACAAAACTCCCAACATCAAAAAGCTTCATCTAAGCATGCTTGTGAATTCTCATAACTAGTTCGAAGTCAGAAAACAAGCATAAAGGGTCGAAAACTACCTCACAAGGTTTGGATTATTGCTCAAACTGAGTTGAACCGATTTCCACGTAAATCGATCCAAACAAACATCATAGATAGACTCAGACGACCCCCACGAAGCCAAGGCAGGAAACTTGAAGCCGTGCCGTTGCCGGAGCTGCGTTTTCCGGTCGGGTCCGAAATCACCCAACTGCACCGCACACGGTGGATATCGCCGCTAGAGAACACCACAAGGACGACCAGACGGAGGAGGCGAACCAGCTTACCAAGTTTCACAGCCAGAGACCGCCGCAGTTCCCCGGAAAAGCCGGGTTGGGTCGCTAGGTTCGAGTCCGGTCAGACGGAAAACTCAGACACTGAAGGTATCGACCGAGAGAGAAAAGAGGGAGAGAAAAAAAAGGTTTCCGGAAATGGAAACTTGAAATTATGAAAGAATTTCTGATTTTTCTCTATTTATACTAAAACAGAAACTTCTTCCGATAGCCATAACTTTCTCATACGAACTCCAATTGACACGAACCATATATCCACGAACTCGAATCGACGCGCTCTACAACTTTTGAGAAGGAAGTTTTCTGAGAATCCCAACGTATAAAAAGTCATACATCACACAACCCCCTAAACTGTGAAATTTGAATAATTATACGTACGAAAACCATTCCACTTCACATACAACCTACGAATAAAGCACAATAACAATTATTCGTACAACTGGTCCATTATTAATTACGAAAATTACATAACAGAAATCCAGGTCATCACATTTTTGCTTTTGAGAAGTAACGTAAATGGATTATTCTCAGAAAAAAAAAAAGTAATATAGACAGATTATTCTTAGAAGAAAAAAAAGTAACATAAATTGATTATTCTCAGAAAAATAAAAAAAAGTAATATAAAGGGATTAGAAGTCAAAATGAGTAGTTAAGGGGGAAAAACAAGTAACATAAAGGGATTAGAAGTCAAAAGGAGTAGTTAAGAGTAAAAAAATTAATTAACTCATGACATGTGGCAAGTGGAGAGCAGATTGTCCTTATTTGTAAGATTTAATCTTTATAAAGGGATTACAAGTCAAAATAAGTAGTTAAGGGTAGAAAAATAAATTAACTCATGACATGTGGCAAGTGGAGAGCATATTGTCCTTAAGTGTAAACTTTTGTCCTTAAATGTTCAATACCAAATGTTGTGGAGTTTTTTGTGTTTTGAAATCCTATCAAAGGGGTATATGTAGTTTGCTAAAAAAAAAAAAAAAAAGCAAAACACCACTCTTTGTTACTGACACCCACGAATCTTCTCTTTACCCCCATGGCCATTTCTGGGTTCTTCTAGTGGCCCAGTCCGGCAGCACCTGCACTTTTCATCGATCCTCTATAATGGACGCTATGTACTATAATCAAGAGCTCACTTTGCAACACTTGAAGCTTGGAGTTCAGGTACCAGAGTTCCTATGCACCAGCTCCTTCCCATCAGCTTTTCTATATCAAGCTAATCTTTATCTGGAGACACAAAGCCCAATCAGCCCTCTGCTTATTCAACACATATGCTCTCATGCTGTAACACATTCTCAGACAATCTATGGTCCAGATAAGTCACTTCAACTCATAAAGCTCAATGCTTGGTGTGTTCATATATACTGTTTTTTGAACCGGTGCTTGGCACATACCAACACCTAATCATTCTTGCCCTCTACTATAGCCACTTGTCTATATTCATTCTCCCACACACATATGTTCTCAAAACTTAACTGTCAACACCACCTTTGATGCTATCATAAGCAGCCATGTCACACATATGACAACACAGTGATCGGAGTAATATTTTCTATGTTTTTAGTGCATTTCTCTCTACTTTTTACTTAGTTATTCTCTTAACAATATCATTTCTCACTTAGTTTTGTGTTTATAGGTACATTTGAGTTCCAAACGCAAGAAATGAGCTAAGAAGAGCTAGAAATGATGGAAATGAAGGCAAGGAGGAAATGAGGCACATAAATGACAAAGAAATGGAGAAATGAAGCTTTCCCAGTTCTACTAGGAGAAGGAATCCCAGTTGAAGTAGGAATCCTAATGCAACTAGGAGTGAGCTTGGAAAAATGATGATCGGAAATGAGAAATGACAGAGTCCTAGTTGGACTAGGAAACCTGCTCGCACTAGGAGTCTTGGTAGTGCTAGGAGATGCTGTGTCTTGAAGATGACTCAAGATAGTTCAAGAATGTTCTAAAATAAAGAAGGAATTTCGGCAATATGAAGATAAATTTCGAATTGGCCCATTTGGGAGAGTTTGGCCCAAAGTGTGAAGCATGTGACTTGCACATGAGTCTCCAGAACCTTCCTTGACGTCTTGAGGTATTCTTGGCCCATTAAGATTGCTTTTTGCCGTGATATATAAAAGAATCATCAAAAGATTTCGGCAAATATCTTTTATGGGATATTATTGGATTTTCTTGGGATTTTATGAGAGAAAATAGAGGAATAAGAATTGATTTATGACTCTATATACAAGGAGGCCGAATTCAAATCTACATACATGGAAGATTTCGGCCAAAGAAAGGTTACTTGCTCTCTAATTCATATGCAATTTTCTTATTGGTTGAAGTGATGTAATTCAAGAGAAATTCAAGGGAACCCTAACCCTTGCCGTTCACTATATAAAGGGAGGTTGTGAAGACATTACACACACCACAAAATTCAGAATCAAAATACACAAACACTCCCCTTTCTCTTCCAAGTTTCGGCAACTTCAAAAAATCCAAAGTTCAAGGCCGTGAAGCATCCTTGCCGTAGCTCTCATCTATTCCACCTTTTGAAGCTTCTTGCGTTCTTGAAGATCAAAAAGTGTAACCATGGAACCTCACTTATGTTTTCGGTTTTGTATGAGAATTCTATTTCGGGTTTTATGGAACTTGCGATTTTATTTTCTGTTTTGGATTGGTGATTTGTGATTACTTGTGTTGATGAAAGATTGAATTTAGTTATGTGATTTCCAAATACTATGAAGCATGAATTCGGTTTTAGGTTTTCAAAAGAAAAATTGCGATTTCATTATATGCTTGTATGATTGTTAATTTTGAACTTCAATTTCAATTGTTATGTGTTAATTGATCTTTGGATGCATACTTAGGTTGATGAACATATGATTGAATCCATATTAAGGTGCTAGCGTTCTAGGCTTTAATAATTTCAGTGGAAAACCTGTAAATACTTAGGTAAATTAACAATGAGTCTTGCATGCCTGATTAGCGTTCTAACTTGTGTTCTTGACTTGAATTGATCAAACTTTCATGATTCTTAATGCGTTATGAGTGTTTTTGTTAGTGATTAGCTACCGCTAGTGATTGCATGATTAATAGGGTTAACTATGGTGCATTCATCTAGTTAATTTAATTAAGGGAAGTAAAAAGAACTTTGTATGCATTCATCTTTGTTCTTGATTGATTTTATGCTTAAACATATTTTGATTCGTAATTCAATGTTTGAAACCTTGCCAACGTGTTAGTAGTAGTTAATTACATATTATTTTCGTTCCATTCATATAAATTCTATTTGACTCTTGGTTTTGATGTGTCACGTGTGTATAAATACTTAGTTGTTAATTAAAATACAAATCCCAATCCCTTTCTTATTTTCTTAAATAATATGTATATAAATATTCTTTTATTTGTTTTACTAACGCTTTAAATTTTTCAGGAATTAATTAGGCCCTAATCCCCGGTTGAGAACGATCCCTACTTATTCTTACTACATTGATAGGGTTTTAAATTGATACACTAAATGTGTACGTCACACAGTAACCATATTCGAATTAGCATTGCAATTTAAATCAGGCATACGTCGATTATATAGGCATGCTTAATGCTTCTTAAATATGTCTACAATTTATTCTTGCACCACAATTAAGGGAAAAATTCACCAACAGTGTCTGGACACTTAGGGGACTTTCAGAATGATACATAAACTTACAAAGTTATCAATGTGATATCTAGACTCATTATTTCGTATCAACGTCGTACTTTCGGTCAATTTCCATCACGGAGTCATTAACTTGATCACGTGTAACGCACATGAAGCACTAAATGAGGGCAAAAAGACGAATTTACCCTCAAAAGTATTTTTTTTCTTTCTTTCTTTCTTTTTCTTCTTTTTCTGCTGCTGCTTCCTCCTCTTACCTTCTTCTTCCTCTACCACCCAAGCCCAGATTCCTCCTTTTTAGTTGCTTCTTCAATTCCCATTAACGTTATGGGATTGTTTGGTATCAGGATATTTTTGAGTAACTTTACTCGTAGTACTTCATCCATCCTCATCTTTCCTTGCACAACACCAATCTGATCCATGTTCGGTGATGGGACTCAGTAGGGTGGGATAAAGTACAAAACCCAGAAGGCCTAAACATGAAGAGCAACCACATATACTATAAGGCTGACTCAATTAACAAGATTGGTCGTGAAGGTAGGCACCACCAAAGAAATACCCAAAAAAAAAAAAACAATTTTGGCAGAGAAGATTTTTGACGCATATGAAACTGGGCAGAGAATCACTTGGGGTTCTTCATCAACTACACAAAATTCTCAAATTCTACAAAATTCCAGGATCCTAATCAAATTCAGTAATACCCAAATACTTAATTTCCCTTTCACAAAAATTGAATGAAAATTAGAGGTGGGAGTGGTCCGTTATCAATTCCTGATACAGGAACAATTGGACAATTAACAAAGAGAAATTCCAGAGTGGGAGGAAGAAGAACTACGAGGAAGGTAGAAGATTTCCAAAACCAGCAAGACTGGTCAAAATTTTCCAGATCCCAAAACTAGCAAGACTGGTCAAACCAAGCCAAACCCAGATGAGAAAGAATCAAAGTACAACAACTCAGATTTCTGAAAACGTCAAAAACCAAAGAAAATCACAGCAAAAGACTCCAATTCCATGTCATGGATGCTGTAATCGTCTCCTTCTTCACTTTCACACCTGATTCGCCATCTCCAACTCCTTAAAACTCACCACTCTTGAAATTATCAATCCAATCCATACATGGTTTTCAAGATCAAACAATCCACCACTCCCTATGAAATTTTCTTAGGAAACTCAATTGTTTTTGGTTGGAAATAAAATGGGTTTTCAATTTAACAGAGTGGGTATGAAAAGGATGAAGTAGATATATGGTAGAAGACGGAGAATTACAGCACATTGGAATTGCAGGTACATTCAATTGTTCTACTGGAGGTTTTGATCTCCAATTAAATCAGTTGGGTTCCCTTAGATCAGTTGGAGACTTGGGCTTCTTGGGTTTGACGGCCAGATTATCACCAGAACTACGGTGAGTTCTTGATGATTCAGATTAGGAGGAAGAAGAAGCCGAAAAAGAAGAAGAAAGAAAAGGAAAAAAAAACTTTCGAGGGTAAATCGGGCTTTTTGTCTTTAATAAGTGACTCACGTGCATCGCACGTGTAAAATTTAACGGTTCCATGACGGAAATTGATCGTAGGTACGACGTTGATACGAAATAATAAGTGTAGGTATCACATTGATAACTTTATAAGTTCAAGTATCATTCTGAAAGTCCCCTGAGTGTTCAGACACCGCTGGTGAATTTTTCCGCCACAATTAATGCTTGGGCTCTATCGTATATACATGCACAATCATAGGCACAAATATATGTACCGTGCGCTCACAATTGTTTACTATACCAATTGCTTCATATTGTCATGCACATGGCAGTAGCATTCAAGTATATAATATCCAATCAACTGCCTATTCAATTGATATTCTACCATGATATGTGTTGTCTTAATATCTGTACAGAGAATTGTGGGCATAACACCCCTTAATTGCTTCCCTCCAATGGTTTAAATTATTGTTTAAGCCAACACCCAGCAACTATCAAACTCCGCACCATATTTGTTGAGTTCGTAATTGTCATCAATGATAAGGATATGCCATTGCATTCTCGCATGCTCATGACAAACAGCAATTATCTATTCCTCGGTCTCGCCACTCCAACTCAGTATTGCAATCTTTCGAACTGCAACTCGGGCATCACAGTTTGAAGCCATAACGTTCAAGCACATATTCAGGGAAGCAAACTTTGCGGCGGATGCTTGCGCTCACCTTGGTTTAAATTGTAATAGGGAAAAAAGTTGGGAACCCTGGATCCCAGCTAGTATTGCTAGGGCACTCCAATTTGACAATCTCGGACATGTCTGAGAGGTGAATGTATTTAATCTCCCTTTGTAGTTTCTTATCAAAAAAAAAAAAAAAAAAACTCGGGCATCACCCACTCTCGGTATCGATATCTCTGCAAGATTGGCCCCTCTCTCGATATCGGCAACTTTCTCACCAACAGGCAGTCGCTTACTCTCCATCTTTCGGTGTCGCGGTGATATCCAATGGTAAAAAAAAAAAAAAAAAAACAAAGAACAAAAATCTGGGTACGTACCCATCTCGGCAGCCTCTGTGACAACTCCAACTCTCGGACGCAAGCTCCAACTTTGCTTAATCACCCAGTGCCTTGATGGTCTTCACCCAGCTGCATCACTCACCACGTAGTAGTCTTTAAGTATAGCTGTTGTGTGTATATTTTCCCTTAAGCATGCAGACTTATCACATGAAGCTCCTGTTATTCACGATACTTGTTCAAGGCATGAGTAACCACATGCAAAGTTTGGCTACACCAAAGCACTATAAATACGTTTGCACTAAAGCCTGTACACATACAATTAAATTATTCAAGCACTTGTAGTCAATGGCAACAACACCCTATGGTTATTGCCTGGAGCATTATGCATGCACATGCATTATTCAAGCACTTTTTCTATTCTCACATGACAAATTGTCATCGGGTTGTACATACTTGGCTGCCTGGTTACTACGACATACTCTATGACTGACCCAGCCACAGTCCTACATGCTATAAGAAGCAAAATCACAGAGTCGGGCACCTTATACGAACAAAAGTAAGCGCACTATTGACATTCGCTAGCTGACATGGAGTCTTATATATGGGCAACTCCAATATTTCTATAATATCTTCACCAATGAATGGCTCCAGATAAGTTCTCACCTACATCATTTTCATTTGAGTTAATGTTATACTTCACATGCTTCATTAATTACTACAATCTAAGCATGCTTATAGAATGCGACAATTTTAGTAGCATATTCATTACGCATAAATGTTAATGCTATGCTTTAAATGTCTCCATGATTATCAAGCACGACTATAATATGCACAATGTTATTAGTATCTCTACTGTGATTTACATGCTAAACACACATTCCATGCTTTTATCTTTATTACATTACTACGTATACACACTATGCCAAAAAGGCCTTCAGACAACATAAAACAATGACATAAGTATTGTTTTATGTTGTCTTTCAGACGACATAATTTTTTTTTTTTTGTCTGAATATAGACTAAAACCATACTGGTTTAATTTGGAAAAATAGTGAGCATTCAGACAACACATTTTTGTCGTTGCAGAAGATGGTGATTTCCTTTCTCAAATTTGGAGGGATATCCAAAAGTTGATTACGTATTTTTCCCTCTCAAATAGCCAAGCCCTAGTTGACTGGAAAATATTGCAACATTCAGACAACATTTAAATATTGTCTAAGTATGAAGCTTGTTTTAAAATTTTTCAAGTTATTTTGACTTGTGCTTTTTGATATAGAGATAGACCTCGACGCCTAATTAAAGTCATTTTCTCTCATCCTTCAACTCTCTCAGCTCGACCTAGTTAGAACCCGTGAAAACGAAAAAATCAAACACCAGCCTCTCTCCTTCTCTCTCAACTCTCTCAGATCTCGATTCTCACTCTCTCCTTCATCTTCTCACTCTCTGATTCTTCTTCTTAATTTGTCTCTCCTTCTTCTTCTTAGTCTCTACTTCATATTTTGCATCTGGATTAATGGAGCTCTCCAGTAACAAATAGAGCTATTTTCGATTCGGATATTGGTAAGAAATTTAGGGTTTCAATTGTTTTTTAGTTTAGTTGTTTGACTGGGTTCAATCTTTGATAGATTTTAGGGTTTTATCTGCATATTTTGGGTTTGCTTATTATCCAAAATTTCGATTTTGGGGTTTGATTTCGATTAGGTTTTTCTTCTATTTGGGGATGGGGTGATTGAAATGGATATAGCTAAGTCTTGGGGGTTTGTCTTTGATTTAGTGATGTGGTTTTCCTTCGATATTCATCGTAATCAAATCATGCGTTGTGTTATAAAGTACTTCTATTATAAGCAGAGGTATTTTCCTAATTTATCTGTTATTCGTGGTTTGTCATAATCAAATTAACACAAGAAATTTACAAAAGATTTAGCTAGACAAAGTTAGCATTTGGGATTGTGTACATTCCTAAATCTTGATCCGTGGAACTTGTTTTCCCAGGTGTTCATTACTACTGGAAATCTAGCAAAATTTAGCCAATCTTTACTGTAATTGAAAACAGCATATGAAAAATGTAAATTAGTAAAACTAACTATAGGGAATGTACATGTCCTTAATGCTACCTATTTCTGACTTACCGGAAAGTTTGTTCTGCCCGTAATAGTCATTAGCATTCCCCAATGGTTATCAGTGGCCTATTTTTGACAAGAACATTTGGCACACTTGTGATCTTCAATTTTCTCATCTTGTAAACTTCACAAAGAAGAATTTTTAATTCCCTCATTGTTTTAAACATTAGAATTAGAATTGAAACTCGAAAATAATATTGATCTATAACAGATACAATGTCCCTCAACCAAAAAAAAAAATGCAGAAACAACCCTGTAACGGGTTTAAAATAAAGGATGTTAACCAGTTACATTATTGAATAATCCACCAGAAGCCTTTTTGGCTAATCCATAAATTTTCTCCTCCATCGTAGAACATACTTAACAAATCAGAAGAACACATATTTTATGTCATGCATCTCCATCTTTCAAATTTTTTTTATTGGCTCCTACAGTCCAGCAAATTGTGAGCTTTTGGCTATGTACTCTTTTTTGGGTAGGGTGCATCTCTATATTAGCTAGAATGGTGTGGTTGCTTGTCCCACATCGAAAACCATGTAAAGGAAGAGCATTCCTTCACCTATAAAAGGAACTCTCCTCCCACTTAAACACCATTCATTCCATTACAATCCAATCCCATTACATCTCTTGTAATCTTGTTAGGCCGCAAGGCTCGACACACTAGTACACATTCAAGTGGACGTAGTTTCCCGCTAAGGCGGGAGACGAACCACTATACATCTCGTTTCACTCTCTCTCTCTCTCTAAAGCTAACTAGGGATCCCACGGATCACTAACGTTAACATTAACCATGTTACATTATTGAATAATCCACCAGAAGCCTTTTTGGCTAATCCATAAATTTTCTCCTCCATCGTAGAACATACTTAACAAATCAGAAGAACACAAATTTTATGTCCTGCATCTCCATCTTTCAAATTTTTTTTATTGGCTCCTACAGTCCAGCAAATTGTGAGTTTTTGGCTATGTACTCTTTTTTGGGTAGGGTGCATCTCTATATGTTGTTCATCATGACAGAAATGAACATTTTCAGATAGTATGCATGTGACATTGTAGGTACAAAGAAAAGTTGGTGCTAGGACATTTTATGATACCAAAGCAAAACATTACTGTAATGTCTTAATTTCCTCTTCATTGTAAGTAGTTTGGTATGAGGTTTCTAATGATATGCAAAGTAGAGTCATAGTTGCTCTGTAATCCTCCACTTTCTTAAGTGAAATATACTGAAAACACAATCTATGTTATCTCAACTTGAATTGCTTTTGTTATTGGAGTTTGTATGCATGAAGTTTTTAAGCCCGAGGGGGTTAGTGTTGGCAGCAACTACTATGATTCAGGTCTGTAATCCTTTGCCAGGATCTTTATAGTAATGGAATTAACTCTACTACTGGATGTCCTATGTCCATAAAAGTACCATTTAGTGCTTTAAGGATGAAAAAACTTATTTAGGTTGTTGTTAGTAATTAAATATTTTGGTTGCAGATCAAGTATTATTGACTCCCGATCCCACTTATTGAGGCCTTGAGGGGATTCCAAATAATTAGGTATGAATATATGTTTAAAATCTAACTGGTATCAAGGGCATATCAGATCATTAGGTACCTGCGAATCTATGACTATATCTTAAGCATGACCTTTGTGTTTTCTATCGGCTATATGTTTTTGTTGTCTAGAGTTTCTTTTGATGATTGTTATTTATATGCTTTTGGTCCTATACAAACATATCCTATCCAGAGTGAGGCATCGCTTTGAAATTTCAGAACGAGGTTAGGGTTTAGGGTCACTTTTCGGTCGCATATCCACATCTCAACCGTTCAGTTTCTAGGTACTAATGTATAGATCATCTCTGCAAAATTTCAGCCAAATTGATGGTCGTTAAGGCATTGATAACTGCCTTAAAGCTAGTACGGTTCAGGTTGGACAGATTCAGTTCGTCCATTGGTTTAAGCGAGTTAGATACCTTAAAGACCATCAATTTCGTTGAAATTTTGCAGAGATGATCTATACATTAGTACCTAAAAACTGAACGGTTGAGATGTGGATATGCGACCAAAAAGTGACCCTAAACCCTAACCTCGCTCTGAAATTTCAAAGCGATGCCTCGCTCTGGATAGGATCTGCCTATACAAATATATATATATATATGTATATATATGTATATATATAAATGAAGTCAGTGTTGCAGAACAATAATATATATAAATGAAGTCAGTATTTGCACAACAATAATATATATATATATATATAAATGAAGACAATGTCTTGACAAAAATGAAGTTGATGAGAAGTAGAAATATTACCTAGCTCAACTTGTAAGCTAGTTTTCGTGGTAGAATGATCACCAGCCACGGTCTGGTTTTGCTGGCAATGGAGGACCAATCTCAAATTCAAACTATGAAAAGTCAGGGCTCGGAGGAGAGTTTATTTTTCTTGTTTGAAAAGACAGTTTATCTTTCTTCATTCTTACAAAGCTGAAATGTAAAACACAGTTAAGTTACTATTTACTTAGTTCACTATAATAGTTCCTGCTATTCTCAATTTAGGGCATCTGTAAGTCTTCCTACCAACTCAAAAAATTGATTTTTGTAACCGTTGTCCTTTTTGTTTAGTTTTCAATTGATTGAGGTCATGGATTTATGTCGAAACAGAAAAAAGAGTGTCATGGCTAGATTGAAATGGATTTATGTGTTGGGGTTTTGTTTTCCATATTGTTTGACAAGAACTCTTTCTTCTTTCAATATATTAAAACTGATTTGGGTTTTGGGGTTTTGAGTTTGGATAATTGTTCTTCTGTTTTGTAACATGTTTCTTATGTTTTTGTTGGCCTTGATAGGGAAACACAATCAGCAGACTGATATTGGTATGTTTCTTTCACCTGATGGTACATTAATCTTAGAGACTAATCCAAGATCTAAATGAGCAAGTTTTGTATTAAAGCACATATTTGTTTGGCTAAACGATTGTGGAATTTCCAATCTAGACCTTAACTTTACTAGTTTTAGTAGGCATAGATTAGGCTCTGCAGTTGTTCACCACCTTTCATATAATTTACATGCTTTCCTGACTTACAGGACACAAGAACTATTTTTGGGTACAATTAGGCAAAAGTTATTGTTCAGTTCTAACTTTAATACATCTGTTTTTGTATAAAAAGAAAACAGTATGAAATCTATGTCTTTGTGCAAGACTTTCCTCTCTTTTATAAATGTAACTTTCACACATGGTCTTCGCAGGGAACCAACTTGCAATTGGCAAGGAAACAGGAAGGTGACTTGGTGTGATATCACGTGCCTGATTTTGGAGCCTATTTGATTTTCTATCTATGAGTTAGACCTTTTTATATTCTTAATTCTTATTCTTTTCTTCCTTTTTTGTGGTAGTTTCTTTAGTTAGTTCTGTTATATATATATTTGGTTATTAGATAATAGTTTTAGTTTGTCACTTTTGTTATATTGTGCTTGCTATTGTGTGGACTGAAACAAGACTTCTTTTTCTTTTTTTCTTTAAAGTTTGCTCTTATAATTGCTTGACGTGGCTAGAGTTTAGAAAGACACCAAAATAGTTTACCTTTTGGCTATTCAAACGTTGTTCTTATCTGAACTTGTAAAGGGAGGGTGCTGGAGCTTTTAGGAGTGGGTAGAGAACTTGCTTTGGACAGGAAATTAGGTCAGAGAAGAGAATAAATGACAAGAATTGAGTTTGGTTTGGGTATTGACGAAACTATGGGGAGATCAATCTTTTTGGTTTCTCAACGGATTTTGAAGGTTAATTTCCTTCTTTCTTCATTTTGTTTTGACTCTTGAAAGAGGAGCTGGAACCTTGTTATTTGCAGTGTGATTTTGTAAGTTTTCTTTTGTTGTTCAGTATCAATTTTTCATGCACACAAGGTGTTTGACAAAATGATTCTAAATTGCTTTATTCTGGTTACCATGTAGTCTTGGAGTATTTTTATTCATTACTTTTGGTTGTTTATCGTACTAAGTCATGAATAACTATTCAATTAAAGACTTCTAAGGTTGGGTACTTTTGTGTGTTTTGAAGGACCTATTTTGTGGTTAGAGGACCTATTTTGTACCAGGTGAAGTCTTACCAAAAGAAGCTACCAACTATATGCTGATTTTGTTAAACTCTACCTTTATCGAGAGTGTAATCATACTTTAAAACTTCTGAATGTGTGTTGGATTATATATATGTGTGGGTGTTTAAACTTGTATATTGTATATATGCAGATATTGCAAGTATGCTGATATCACTGTAGGAAAAATTTAGAAAGTAAAGTTCCAGATATTACAAAATCTGGATTTACATCGGCATGGTTGCCGCCATCAACTCATTCCTTTGCCCCAGACGGTTGGTGCATGAAATTCATCAAGTTGATTTTATTCTCTCTGCATATAGATGACCGGATCATTGTGTCCACTTTGCTTTCCTCATATTGTAGGTTACCTCCCTCAAAACATATATTCCTTCAATTCTAAATATGGATCTAAGCACCAATTAAAAGGTTTACTACAAAAAATTGGGTTACCTCCCTCAGAACATATATTCCATTGAATTGGGTTTATTTATTTACAGCTTACTCTATTTTGTGTTTCCGAATATTCAATTAGTTATGCAGCTAAATATGTGAAGGAGTATATTGAAGGAGCAAAACCAATTTTTTCCGTTGGGGAGTATTGGGATTCTTGCAACTACAATGGTCATGGTTTGGACTACAACCAAGGTGTAATATGGAGATTACGTGATCCCCAAGGGAAGCCACCAAGTGTAATGCAGTAGTACAGCTAGCTAGTTCCTATATTTAACTTGTGTCTAGTAGAAATTCTTCCTTCATTAAGTATTTGGACTTGCCTGCAGATTCAGATTAGTATATATGAGCCATTTTGAACTGATGCTCATGATTAGGTTTGTGTACATGAGACAATGGTGGATTAGTGAAAATTGCAATGAATGATTTTGGATGTGTATTTTATGGTTTTATGAATGGGCAATGCATGCATACCAATTGTAACAGGGAACTACTAATATGTATTATCTCAAATTGCAAGCTACAACAAAGCATACCAAAATGTGTGGTTGCAACTGAACAAAAACCACACAAAAAACAATTAGAAGTCTATTGTCTTTTTGGCATTGGGACGACAGAAAATTGTAGTCTAAATGGCAAAACAACAACATAAGTTAGACGAAAGTGTTGGTTAAAGCATATAATAACAACAAATAAGTGTGGTTGAAATTAATCACAGACAATATAAAATACCTAATAAAAGACCTTTCACACAACACTTAAGTGTCGTATGAATGTACCCTAGACCGACATTTAATTGTAGTTTGAAATACTCTAGGACCACAGGAATCTGTCTTGCAAATATGATTCACACAATAGAATTTATATAAGACTGTGGTTATTTTTCTTCTCAGACAACACAAAACTGTTTTGTTACCGCTTTTAAGGATACAGATCACATTGGTCCCGAAATGCAAAACTCATCAAACGACACAAGACTTTTATTTGTTTCTGTCGTCTGATACCCCCAAGACACGACACAATACTAGACGACATATTTTGGTTCGTTCAGACGACAGAACTGTTCTGTCGTCTGAAGGCCTTTTTGGCATAGTGTCGCTTGCAATACTCGCTTCACAAACTGTGAAATGCATAGAGGCCCAAACAGTGTCATGTTTTTATCTTGATTACATTACTACATATACACTTGCAATACTCGCTTCACAAACTATGACATGCATAGAGGCCCAAACAGTGTCATGCACACAAAATTGCCCATTGAGCTATACTCAATACTCTTATTTAAACACTTTAATCTTATATCCACATGCTGCTACATGTTTAGCACTTCTATTGCTTATAGTCACATGACATCTCACCAGCAAGATCAACCCTCGCTCTTGCCATGGTAAATGTCCTCGATACTGGGGGGGGACTTGTACACCATACTCGCTATACTTGAATGTCATAAACTCGCCATGTTTGAATGACATACTCGCCATGATAAATGTTCTCGATACTGAGGGACTTGCACATCCTACTCGCCATGCTCCAGTGACGTACACATGCCATGCTCTAGCAGAATCTTATCTATGCTTCCGCGACCTATATTCGCCGCACTTCAACAATATTATCCATGTTTCAGCAATCAAAGTATCAAACTCAAAATTGATGAATTGCGGAAAGGAGTTTAGACATGAAAAAGAAATTGCAAAACCGATGAAACACCAGAAAGAAAACTTTAGGTTTGTCGCTGCCCACCCAATCCCACAAAATGGAATACAGAGGAACACCGCCAAATGCTGCTGAAGCAAAAGCCCAGAAAGATGACCAATAAAAAAAATTACAATTATGCTCCTCAATATCCAATTATTCCTTTCCAACCAAATGACCTATATAACCACCAGAACTTTGCATTTTCACAAGGCTTTTGCCGTACTCCATCCTCCAAAAGCCCCTAAACCTTGAACTTAACAGAGGATAACATCCCTCTGGAGGATCCCAGACCATTTAAGCTTCCCTGAAAGGATTAGACCAAATCTGATGACCGACTTCACACATAATCAACACATCTTCCTACACATAATACACCAATTTGGGCTTAGACAAGCATCTAGTTTCTTCTCAGTATGGGCTGCAATCCACGCCAAAATTTTGACTCTGAGCTAGCGTACTCGTTCAAATTTAACAATTTTTTTTTCCTGGGGTATTCCTCCTCAAGTATTTGCTTAGAGGTCAAATATGCTGAAAACAAAAGAAACTGAAAGGAGCATCTATACTTCATATTTTATTTCATTTATTTTCCTCCACTTTGTGTTGCAAGCAGTCACTTACGACTACCAATAGTATATGCTGGAAGTAGACATATATATTCCCAAAACTCATTCCTTTGAAGGTAGATTAAGATTCTTCCCTTAACCAGGCTAAACTTCAAGCCTTTAAATACTCTATGAACATTGTTCTACCAACTAAGTTATGTAATGATGACAATATACAAGATTGATTTATCCACTAGCTCCTAAAGTCAGAAAAGAAGTCACAATTACCATAAACAACCAACAGGTCGACAAAAGTCCTATCAAATTAGTCTTTTCTTGGAAACCCAATTCAATTGACAAATTGGCGAATACAAATCACAATGAGAAACGACAAAGTATCCAAGGCATTAACTTTTCTATGGTGACCAGGCAAATGAAAACAAACACGAAGAGAGGGCATGTAAAATATAAAAATACCTCAGCAAAGTGGAGGAATCTGTGACAAGTGGTGGCCAAGTGAGATGACACGGGCTTGGTTTGGACTCACAAAGAGATGCATACCAGTATTGGGATAAGAAAGGGGCTGAGCCACAGACCTGAACATAGTGAGTGACCTCTCAATAGTACTGTGAAACAGGATATTTCATTCAGTACTATTAACCCTGGAATGTAGTTAAGCCTCAATAATACAACGTAATTCATTGTTCACATGAAACATACTTTTGCTGTTTAACCATACAGTCTCTCGACTTGAACAAAGAAGCAACGAGTTCCATGTGAAATAATCAGGAGTGATACCCTTTGCTACCATTTGCAAATCGAGTTTTAAAGCTTTCTGAAAATCCCCCTTCTGGCAAAAAGCACCTACCAAATGACTATAACTTTCTATATCAGGTAAACAACCTCTACCAATCATCTCATCGAGGAGCTTTAGCGCACTACCAACTTTTCCTTGCTCACAAAACCCGTTAATCAGAACATTAAAAGTCGATGAAACAGGAAAGTAACAATGAGCAATCATCTCATTCATAAGATCAAAGGCTTGACGAACACACCCTTGTTGGCAAAATCTATGGATTAGACAGTCATAAATCAAAACACATGGGACTGCCCTTTCCACAATCATCTGATCATAGACCTTCTTTGCATTCGCAGTGGCACCCTCCTCACAGAAACCTAAAATCCTAAAGCTCCTATCAACAGCTCTGGCAAATAGTTTACCCATATTGGCAAGAAACTCAAGTGCTTCGTCCAAACGTTTTTCCTTATACATGCCATACAAGACACTATTAAAAGGACCTATTCGACCCCTACAACCATCTTTGCTCTCATTCATCAAATCCAAAATTTTTAACCCATCTTCAGTTCTTCCTCCTGAACACAAGCCTCTTATTAACGTATCATATGTAGCAAAATTCCAATTGATGCCATCTGTTTTCATATCATTAAACAGATCAAGACCTTTATCCAACATCCCAGACTCACAAAAACCCGAGATCAAGACATTGTAGGTATCAACATTTGGAAGACACCCTTTTCTCTCCATCTCCTTCAAAATGCGAAGACCAAGTTTTGCTTTCCCTAACCGATAGTAACCCTTAATCAAGGTATTATGAAACAAGTGTCAAAACAAAGATAGCATCTCCAATTAGGTATACAATTCAAGGCTGATGATGACAAGTCACAACAGATACATTGTGGTGAATGAAGGACATTTGTTTTGGTGGTTGTTATGAGTGGCTACCCAAAACACATCACAGTTGTGACTTTTATTCCCTGTAATTGTCAGGTTCTACTTTCAGAAATAGTTGGTGTATAGTCGGAAATCAATTTGAAACGTCCAGGTCTCTCTTTTTGCCTTTATTGGACGCGATTTGTACACCTGTTTTAGAGATCATATATTAGGAAAAATCATTCTTCACGACCCCATTTCCAAGCGATATATGATTAAATATTTTCTATAATAATTTCGTGCTTGAACCCATATTGACATGGTAGTATAGGCTTTCCACAAATTGAGAGTTGGCTATCATGTTAATCCTTAAGTATTGTTTCCATTAGTTCAGATTTATTTTCATATTAATTCTTTCAAAACCTAAATATTGTTAAGATTAAGAGCCGCTGCTGTGAAAACAAAAAAGTTTGTGACGCTGAAATAGGCCTCCCGATGGATTGGCTAAAATAAAAAATGTCTTTTTATCTCATACTACTATTTCGATACGTAGTTTAAGGGTTAAAAAATAAAAATAAAAATTCATATCGAATTCGAAGTGCCATGCTATTATTACTTAATATCTTCCATGAGATTTGGTTATTCCTTCCTATATTCTTAATAACTATAAATGCCTGAACCATGAAGTCTCTTGCGACTCATCAAATAGATAGATGAATTTTCGAATTGTTCAAGAAAAAAGTGATCCATTTTCTCATCCTATGTTATGAATAAACCTTTTTTTGTAAAATCTCACCTACTAATCTAACGCAAGCACATCCGGTAAAGACATGTTGTCCACCTAAAAGATCTCATTTCCACCCCCAAGCATTTTTTTTTTTTTGTGATTTAAATATTTTCAATAATAATTTCGCGCTTGGACCACCCATATTGACATAGTAGTGGAGGCTTTCCATAAATTGAGATTTGGCTATCATGTCAACCCTTAAGTATTGTTACCCGTAGTTCGATTCTTCTTTGTACAAGTTTTGAACTCTAATGTGAATCATGATTTTGGTTAGTGGTTTCTCATCTGTTGTTAATAGCTTTGTGCAGGCAACTGTAATGATAATTGGCTCATTCCATTTTCTTTGACAACCGAGTATGGACCCCCCAACAAAGGATTAATGTACTTCCTTTGTGCTCCATAGATAGCTTGAGTTCTTTTGTTGGTAGGTATAGCTAAAGAGAATATTAGTAGCAGTTTCATTCTTCCTTTGTTTTAAGGGGCCGTGACCACTTACCCAATTTTAGAAGAAACATTGCCCACTTACTCCCGCACCAGTTTTTTAACCCCATTTACCCAATCTAACCTCTAGTGACAGTTTTGCCCCTATTGATTAAATTTAAACCCATCCATCTCCTCTCAGTCTCTCTCTCCTTCCCAAACTCTCTCGCTCTCCCCCCGATCTCCACCTCCTCTCTCTCTCTCTCACTCTCTCTCTCTCTCTCTCCAGCCGGCAGTGGCGACCACGCCTTCAACACCTTCTTCGTCAACCTCGATCTCGGCGCCGGCTAGCACATCCCAAGCCCCATCTTCGTCGACCTCTGCCAATCACCGAACACCGTCCTGGTGCCGATCACTGGTCTGGTGCCGACCATCCTCAATCACGGATCACCGATCTGAGGCCGGTCGGAGATGGGCTGCAGGTGAGAGACTAGAGAAAAGGACCTGGGGAAGACGAAGGCGGAGATGGGACCTGTCAGAGATGCGCTGTGGTGATGGGCTGCAGGTGAGCGACTGGAGATGGGCTGCGTTGGGGCTGGGACCGGTCGGAGAAGGGCTGCAGGTGAGAGACTAGAGAAGAGTCCGGTCGGAATAGTGCCGGAATCAGGCTGGAGAAGCATGGGTGTCCACAGGGGAAGCCCAACCAGAAACAAAGAGACCCCAACCCGCCGCAGGGAAGCATCGGGGAAAAAAACAGCCAGCCTCACACGTTGATGGGTGCCCAGAGCATTTTTTTTTTTTCGGTATCCTGAGATTGCAATGTAACTGTGGGGTTTGTTTGATGGTCTACTGGGGGGCAGTAGACACATTAT
>BDJD01001756.1:895-21124 GCA_002564525.1 Rosa multiflora
TGTTGAAGGATATTGACACTTAGTGTGCCTAGTCAAACTAGGATAAGTTCTATAGCTGTAATAGGAGAGGTTTCCTACTCCAAGTTAGATAAGGAATCCTTGTACTCTTAGATTATGCACTTTGTAATCCCTATATATAGGGCTCCTATTCTCTATAATGAAATACACTTCTCTCATCAATCTCTCTCAATACCAATATACTTAAACATATACCTGATAACATGTGAAACAATTTGAAACAAACTAATCTAATTGTCTAAAAATTTAATAGTAATCAAAAAAATTGAATAGCAGACAACATCACAATCACAATGATTTTCACTGTTTTCATCTTCCAATCCAAGAATTTTATCTTTGTAAATCCTTAATGTGCATATAATCAGTAAACACAAAGTCACCAATAAACAATAATGGATCCAAATTCCGAAACCTTTAAATAAAATGAATCAGAAAGCAATCCCAAATTTGGATAGATGTAGAGAAAAACAATCGAAAAACTTTTATATTATATTTATCATCAGAGCCGTGCTCGAAAGCAACAACATCTATAAAAAATAAGCAAGTTATGAAAACATTACAGCTATGATCAATGTTGGAGATGCACTTATTCAGGCTACTCATATTTATAATCAAACGAACCAAAACAACAACCTTAAAGAAGTTGATGAAAATAAGAAGATTAATATCAATTAGAAGCAAGAAACATGATCAAATGCTCAATCAATTTTCTATCAACTGATCACTAAGTACTCTTTCCAATAGACCAATCCTGCTTATTTCCAAGTACAGACCATAAAAACATGTAAAATGAATAAAAACTCCAAACTGCAAAAAAAGCCATAACATTTTCGGAGACTGAAACCTTTATACACTGTACAGATTTTGAATATATGTCAGAGAACCAACAATAATAGACACATAAGACTATCTCCATCAAGGAAGAAGAGGTGCAGGACTTGAAAACCTAAGCGATTAGGTTTTGTTCCCAAATCCTAGCGGAGCTAGGTTCTCAGAGGTTGGCATACGTGGAGTAAATTTAGTTTTCCTTCTCAAAAATCATGAAATACACTTATTTTAGACACTCTCAAAGTAAATATAAATGGTTAGACACTCACTACAATTAGGGTAATGTCCACAGTTCAAGAGCCTTGAGTAGAAAAGCGTACCCCAAAATAAACTGTGACCAAACAAAATGTCGACCTGTTAAGCGCAAAAGACAAATAAGACTACAATCAGCATATAAAGATTTATAAAAACACAATTAATGCAATGAGCTTCATATATCTGATAATCCACCCAACAAAGACATTTTCATGTTCAACAGCCTAAGCTATTGTTGTTTAACATCCAAGAAAAGAAATAACTCACACCTGGAACACAAATCTTCTAATAGATAAATCACTTGAAATAGGAACAGTAGTAGGAAGCAACACCTGCAAGCAAAATCAATCACAACCCAATATGAAAAACAGCATAATCAATTTTATATATGCTATTACTCAAAATCTCACTCTCTATGATCAAGTATTAAATTTTGAAGCATGCAATCCTTGAGTTATCAAATACAGGATCCAGAAACAATTTCAATCAGAAAATTTGATATTAAAAAACAAAAAACCAAGACGAAAAAATAACAAAGCAGAAGCAGAAATTCCAGAAGTTTGCAAGGAAGTTCAAGCAAAGTTCGAAAAGTACAGAAAACAAAAAACCAAGACAAAAAAATAACAAAGCAGAAGCAGAAATTCCAGAAGTTTGCAAGGAAGTTCAAGCAAAGTTCGAAAAGTACAGAAAATCCATTGTTCTGATACTAAATAAAAGTTGCGTATTCAAAAAGAATTTTGCTGTAATTCCTTTATTCAAGTTTATTGTACAACAGTCTATATGGTATTGTTCTGAGAGAGGGAGATAATAGACTAAGGGCATGTTTACTTACTTGGAATGGGAGGGAATGATTACGAGGTAAAAACATTCCTGCGTTTACTAACACATAAAGGAATCGGAATGATTCCGGGTAAAAGAATTCATGCGTTTACTAACACATGAAGGAATCAGAATGGATGTAGGTCCCACCTCCTTATCAGGAATCGATTCATGAATACTCAGGAATTCGATTACGAAGGGGGGAGATGAGTTTAGGAATCATTCCTCCGGAATCAATACCGATTCCAGAATCAATACCGATTCCTTTCTTCTCTCATTCCACTTGTCTCCTATTCATGATTATTTTCCATTCCAATACAAATTTGTCATAAATGCAGTTTCCTGTCTTAAGTGATTCCATATGAAAGCAAGCTAAGGTCAGACTTAGCAAGTTCAACCTTTTTAAGGAACCTATAGTAGAACCTATGTTCCTTTAAATCTACTACGGGAATTAAAATGAATGAGAAAGCAATCCATAAAGGTACAGGAAAACCATTGAACAACTTTTATTTTATATTTATCATCAAAGCCATGCTCCAAAGGGACAACATCTGTAAAGAAGTTGATGAAAATCAGAAGGAATATTTTCAAAGGTCAATTATGAAAACATGGTGAAAACAGAAGATCAACACCAATTAGAAGCAAAAAAAACAGGATGAAATGCTCAATCAATTTTCTATCAACCGATCACTATGTATCTTGATTTGGACAGACCAATCCTTAACCCTCCCAATCTAAACGTTGTGATATGCAAAACCCACAACACAACCCATGCTTATTAAATCACCCACAAAACCCTGAATCAAAACGAACAATCCAAAACAAAGCCATAGATGAAGTCATCATGTGTCCCAAAAACCCACAACAAAACCCATATTCTTTAAATCAGAGACAAAACCCTTAATCGAATGACCGTAAAATTTAGATTAAAAAACTTACCTCTTATCAACTGAACCCTCACTCTATTTTCTCTCCTCTCACTATCAGATATATAGCAGCGATCTAACCAAAAATACCAACAGTCCCTCACTCTTTGTCATCAAAAACAGAAGACGATGGCAAATTGTAATTGACCAGCGTAGCAAGAACAGAAACTCCAATTCATTAATTACTGACATTAGTTTGATCAAAATCTAAGAACTACACTATGTTGGTTTTGTCAGAAAGTATGTTGGAACGTCACTACCTAGTTCTGTTCATTTAGTTTGTTATTGTGATTTTTGATGTTTCAACCCCACGTTTGTTGTTAGTGGTTCGGTCCCCAGATCGTGGTTAACCCCACTTTTGTTGTTCTTACGGTTTCTCTTTCTCGTCAAACTTTGTTCAGGTTATTATTCTTGTTTTCTCACAATTTTGTCTTTCCAAGTCTCTAATAATGGCTACAGAACCTTCTTCAACCTCTCATCCTTTAACCTTAGGGGAAGGTGCCGGATTTCGTGCTGATAACACAAATTTTCGGAAGGAGAACAAGTTCCTTTTGGTGACTAAGGTTCTCACTGATCAAGTTCTTAGGCGGGATGACTTCATGTGCCAGATGACCAAATTATGGAAGTTGCTAAAGGATTGGTGGTGAAGGCCGTTGACAACAATCTCTTCCTCTTTCGCTTTACTTTGATGAGCGATTTGCAACGAGTTCTAGACGGGGAACCATGGTCATACAATAATATTCTAATACTGATGGCACCGGTAACGACAACATCCACATCTGCAATTCATTTGTATGAGGCTAATTTCTGGGTTCATGTTCATAAACTTCCTTGGTTGAGTATAACGGAGTCTATGGCAAAACTTATTGGGGACACTCTTGGTCAGTTTATTGATGTTGATCGTGACAATGATTTTGACTGTATTGGAAGCACTCTTCATATCCTAGTCCGTCTGGATGTTTCCCGGGCACTTCTTCAAAGAACTACTGTGCCTCAAGCAGACAATGGAGATTTAGAGGTGGAGTTTTCGTATGAACTTTTGCCAGAATTCTGCTATTTTTGTGGCGTTCTCTCTCATGCAACTGGTGGTTATCCTAAGAGTGAAGAACATCCAAAAAATCTGATGGATTTCCCATATAGCTCTTCACCGCGCAATACTTCAAGAATGCTTCTGGGGTATCGCTCTGTCCATTTTCAATAGCTTTCTGTTGGTTTGGCGGGTAAACATGGTGGAGTTGTTGTCGGAGATAGGCATGTAGTAACTGCGGCAGAGGCTGTGGTGGTTCATAGTGAGCGGTTACCAGGAGTTGATGGCGGTTACAGTCGAGGTATACACAGTCAGTTTGGTGAGGGCATTTTTCATGGACTTCGTCTTCTATTTTGGGTTCCTTTTTACCCAATCAGACTACCCAATCTATTTTAGGCCCGTATGAGCAGCCACGTGGTTTTTCTACATCTTCTACCCAACATGTTGTCACTGTGTCGTTGCTCTCTACGCCTGCTCTTATCCCCAAGTCAGTTGAGAAGTCATCTTCTTATCCCTTACCGAGTTACCGGTTATTGCTCCTACCATTTCGGATCCATTTCATCTCAACTCCGGTTTGGTGGAAGTTCCAATTGTCTCAGAAAGTCTTCATTTTCTTCTGGTCGTGTTACTTTAAAGAAAGCTGCTCGCTCAAAGGCCATGAAGTCAAAATTTTCGACAGAAACTACCACTACTTCTGCTGACCATCTTCTGACTTCTCTAAAGACGATTAATCCTTGCTCTCGCTCGTGTGCCTCTTCAACTGAAATTCTGGTGGGACTTCTTCAGGATTGCAACTCCATAGATATGGCTTCCACTCAAACCTCCAAGCATAAAATCATGGTCTGTTCTACTTCCCGTTCTATTTCTAAAGGAAAGGATCCTTTGGGTTCAGCTCGGTTGACCCATTCCAAAAAATGAAAGCTTATCTTGGATTGATCTAGGATTGGTTGGTCAAGAAGCGACTATTTGTGCTCTTACAGTGGTTCGGGGCTGTTTGATCTAATATTGTTTTCTTTTGAAAACAATATTAACAATGAAACAAGGTAGGGAAAATATCACAAATGATGTATGAACTTTAAGTCATTCTACATTTTGGTGTACCAACTTTCAAAACTATCAGAATGGTGTATCAAGTTTGCTCCAATCTTTCATTTTGGTGTACGCCGTTAAATTTTCCGTCCCTTAGTTTGTTATTGTGATTTTTGATGTTTCAACCCCACGTTTGTTGTTAGTGGTTCGGTCCCCAGATCGTGGTTAACCCCACTTTTGTTGTTCTTACGGTTTCTCTTTCTCGTCAAACTTTGTTCAGGTTATTATTCTTGTTTTCTCACAATTTTGTCTTTCCAAGTCTCTAACAATGGCTACAGAACCTTCTTCAACCTCTCATCCTTTAACCTTAGGGGAAGGTGCCGGATTTCGTGCTGATAACACAATTTTTCGGAAGGAGAACAAGTTCCTTTTGGTGACTAAGGTTCTCACTGATGAAGTTCTTAGGCGGGATGACTTCATGTGCCAGATGACCAAATTATGGAAGTTGCTAAAGGATTGGTGGTGAAGGCCGTTGACAACAATCTCTTCCTCTTTCGCTTTACTTTGATGAGCGATTTGCAACGAGTTCTAGACGGGGAACCATGGTCATACAATAATATTCTAATACTGATGGCACCGGTAACGACAACATCCACATCTGCAATTCATTTGTATGAGGCTAATTTCTGGGTTCATGTTCATAAACTTCCTTGGTTGAGTATAACGGAGTCTATGGCAAAACTTATTGGGGACACTCTTGGTCAGTTTATTGATGTTGATCGTGACAATGATTTTGACTGTATTGGAAGCACTCTTCATATCCTAGTCCGTCTGGATGTTTCCCGGGCACTTCTTCAAAGAACTACTGTGCCTCAAGCAGACAATGGAGATTTAGAGGTGGAGTTTTCGTATGAACTTTTGCCAGAATTCTGCTATTTTTGTGGCGTTCTCTCTCATGCAACTGGTGGTTATCCTAAGAGTGAAGAACATCCAAAAAATCTGATGGATTTCCCATATAGCTCTTCACCGCGCAATACTTCAAGAATGCTTCTGGGGTATCGCTCTGTCCATTTTCAATCGCTTTCTGTTGGTTTGGCGGGTAAACATGGTGGAGTTGTTGTCGGAGATAGGCATGTAGTAACTGCGGCAGAGGCTGTGGTGGTTCATAGTGAGCGGTTACCAGGAGTTGATGGCGGTTACAGTCGAGGTATACACAGTCAGTTTGGTGAGGGCATTTTTCATGGACTTCGTCTTCTATTTTGGGTTCCTTTTTACCCAATCAGACTACCCAATCTATTTTAGGCCCGTATGAGCAGCCACGTGGTTTTTCTACATCTTCTACCCAACATGTTGTCACTGTGTCGTTGCTCTCTACGCCTGCTCTTATCCCCAAGTCAGTTGAGAAGTCATCTTCTTATCCCTTACCGAGTTACCGGTTATTGCTCCTACCATTTCGGATCCATTTCATCTCAACTCCGGTTTGGTGGAAGTTCCAATTGTCTCAGAAAGTCTTCATTTTCTTCTGGTCGTGTTACTTTAAAGAAAGCTGCTCGCTCAAAGGCCATGAAGTCAAAATTTTCGACAGAAACTACCACTACTTCTGCTGACCATCTTCTGACTTCTCTAAAGACGATTAATCCTTGCTCTCGCTCGTGTGCCTCTTCAACTGAAATTCTGGTGGGACTTCTTCAGGATTGCAACTCCATAGATATGGCTTCCACTCAAACCTCCAAGCATAAAATCATGGTCTGTTCTACTTCCCGTTCTATTTCTAAAGGAAAGGATCCTTTGGGTTCAGCTCGGTTGACCCATTCCAAAAAATGAAAGCTTATCTTGGATTGATCTAGGATTGGTTGGTCAAGAAGCGACTATTTGTGCTCTTACAGTGGTTCGGGGCTCTTTGATCTAATATTGTTTTCTTTTGAAAACAATATTAACAATGAAACAAGTTATTGTCATGCTTGTTTTGACTCATATTACTGCTTGTTTGACTTTATTGCTGGTGGAGGTTGGTATTGCTCTATTGTATTTCATGTTTCCAATGGGCCATCCCCTACTCCTACAATTGAAGACGCCGTAAAGCTCAGGGTTTTGTTTCTTCCTTTTCATCTTGCTAATGTGGTAGTATTGGTCTACGGCAGTTTTAAAGAGGTCCTCTAATGATTTCTGGTACTTGGGTTAGATAATTGTGGACCTTCTCAATTATGACTTTGCCAGCCTCTGGAGTGACTACATCGAAGTATTCCCTTGTTGCTGTGGCTACTTTATCGTTGTGGTTGCTATCTTATTAACTGGGTTGTTATCTCTGTCATGTGCATCTATTGTGTTGGTGAAGGTGTGGTGAGATACGAAGCGAGGACATTTTTTTTCACTTCTTCTCTACAGTTATATGTACATATTAGCCCTTAGGAAATGTTTTCAGGCAGTGCATTTTTAGTTAGTTTCACGCTTTTGTTTCCTGCTTTCCAATTTTAGGGTAGAGGATTAACCACAATGGTGAATCCGGTGTACTTATTTCTGTTGTACCTATCTAAATTGCTTATAAATGCAATTCCTTTTTTATTCTCAAAAAAAAAAAAATTCAACACATCCAAGGGCCGTAAATTTGAAGAACAATTAAGGGCAAAACCGTTATTTTACTGTTAAATCAATGAACAGTATGAACAGTCTATGGATGTATGTATAATAATATGCTAGCACAAGAGAAGCAGACTTCTTTTATAGATCAGCGTGATAATTGAACAGATGATCAATCGATGATATATAAATTTAACTCAGTTAAGAAGTGATCTGCAAACTTAACAAATCCCATATCACACTAGACCAGACTGCATTGCACCATGTGAATAGAGTGAATATGATCAGAATTAGTTGGCTAGGCTAGGCGTTATGGTTTGCTTGATCTTTTTGTTTTTTGATTAAATGGGGGCCAAAAGCCAAACAAAAGAAAACAATCAGAAACCAGATACAAGGTATGCTCCTAAAACAAGGAGTTTCACACAAATCATCCAACAGAATAGTGATAACTTATGGAGGAGGCTACATCATGAAGTGCACTCCAATCTCATAATCCAATCCAATCTTGGACAACACATCAGCAACCTTGTTTACTTCCCTGTAGATATGCTTTATTTCACACCTTTGAAGAGCCTGACAACTATTAATCACAGACTTCAAAGGGTGCAAAGCATCCACACCATTATTCATCAACTTGACAAGGACTTCAGAATCAGATTCAACCAACACATGTTGATAATGAGCATCAATAGACATTTTGAGACCAAGTAGGAAGCCCCAGAATTCAGCTTGCAGCACAGTACCACACCCGGAGTTAGCCAAGAACCCACACAACCAAGTCCCAGAATGATCCCTTACAACTCTACCAGCACTAATCATACTTGCATGATTTCTGGCACCATCAACATTAAGTTTAATCCAATTCATTGGGGGTTTCTCCCAATGCAAAGGCACAGTAGTCCTTTGCTCAGAGGTCAGGCCACTAGTATTAGCAATAGTCCATTCTTTGGCTGCATCAATAATGATTTTGCAGGGATTAAAAGGAACATGAAACTCACCATCAAAAATAGCCTTATTTCTCCATTTCCATATGTACCAGCAACTAAAAAAAAACACCGTACACCATTTAATGCCCCCATAACAGCGAAAATTACATTGGATGTTTGCAGCAAACCAGCCATTCCAATCCAATTGCATGGCTCTAGAGATAAAATCCAGACATATAATACCATTCCAAACTCTCATAGCACTTGGACAGTCTCTAAGGAGATAAAGGATAGACTCATCTTGAACATGACAAAGGGAGCATAGAGGGTTATTAGTTAATCTTCTTTTCATCCTCTCCACGTTTGTAAGAATCTTACCATGATACAAAAGCCAGCAATAAGACTTTAGCTTGGATGGATGCTCTTCCAACCAGCCAAATGACTCTGAACTTTATCAAGGACAGGAGTATAGGTTCTTTTAGTAACTCTAGAATGTATCAAAGGAACTCCCAAGTACTAATTACCAAGATTAGAAGTAAGTTTAGAACCACAAATTTTGCTTATGTTTGCAGCTAAAACCTTGCAAGTGTTAGGAGAGCAAAACAAAATAGATTTATCATAACTGACCTCTTGACCTGAAATATCACAGAAGACATCTAAGCATCTCTTAAGAACCCTTGCTTGTTCACAGCTTGCATCCGCAAAAAGGATCAAGTCGTCTGCAAAAAATAGATGAGAAATAAAGGGTCCAGAACCAGAAGCACGAACTGGCTTCCATTGACCCACTTCAATTGCAGAATTAATCAAATGTGAAAGTTTTCCATGCACAAGACAAATAATTAGGGTGAAAAAGGGTCACCTTGTCTAATCCCGGCCCCTACTGGCTCGAAATGTCTCAGTAAGTTCTCCATTTAAGCAAACTTGAAAACTTGTAGTTGAAACACAGTCCATAATTAACTTAACAATGGAAGTGGGGAACTAAGCCTCAACCAAAACTGTCTCAACAAATCCCCAATTTAGTCTATCATAGGCCTTGGACAAATCAATTTTCCAAGCCATAAATCCCTTTCCACCATGAGAATGTTGGTATTTATGCAAAACTTCCTGAACAATGACTATATTATCAGAGATATGTCTCCCAGGGACAAAGCTGACTTGGTTAGGACTAATAAGATTCCTCAGGTAAGGTCTGATTCTTGCAACCAACACTTTAGATATCACTTTATACAGCGTTTTTCATAGACTGATAGGTCTAAAAAGAGCCATATCTTGAGGACTAGAGACTTTAGGAACTAAGGCAATTAAAGTATGATTAAGTCCCATAGGAATCTAACCACTTTGGAAAGCAAGTGTCACCATTTGAGTAATCTCGCTAGCACAAATATTCCAATGCTTCTGATAGAAAAGGGCAGGAAACCCATCAGCATCTGAGGCTTTCAAACCACCAATATTAAACATTGCATTTTTCACTTCAACACCAGTGACATTTCTGCTCATCATTCTTACGTCATTCTCAGTCAAAGTAGGGAAAAGGCAAGGAATAATAAATCAAGAATCTCCACTAACCTTGAAAGTGAACAAAGTTTCAAAAAACTCCACAGCAATGGATTTCATGGTATTAAAATCAGTACATAAACTGCCATTCTTGTCGAGCAAACCCTCAATATGCTCATCATTCTTACGTCATTCTCAGTCAAAGTAGGGAAAAGGCAAGGAATAATAAATCAAGAATCTCCACCAACCTTGAAAGTGAACAAAGTTTCAAAAAACTCCACAGCAATGGATTTCATGGTATTAAAATCAGTACATAAACTGCGATTCTTGTCGAGCAAACCCTCAATATTATTTCTTCTCCTACGCACCATAGTGGACATATGAAAAACTTTGTGTTCTTGTCCCCATCTTGGAGTCACTTAACCCGAGACTTTTGTTGCCAAAATAGAGCTTCTTGATCACTCACAACATCATAGGCCTTGATTAACTCACCTTCAAGTTGACTAAGAAAATGATTATCTTGTATTGCAAGACTCTTTTGGATCCCATCGAGACGAGCTAGCATTCTCCTTTGTTTCCTGAATAAATTTCCAAAGACATGAACATTCCACTCTTTTAAATCTAAAGCAAGGGAACTCAATTTCTCCAAAAGGCTTCCATCATAACCAAAAACTTTGTGTTCTTGTCCCCATCTTGGAGCCACTTAACCCGAGACTTTTGTTGCCAAAATAGAGCTTCTTGATCACTCACAACATCATAGGCCTTGATTAACTCACCTTCAAGTTGACTAAGAAAATGATTATCTTGTATTGCAAGACTCTTTTGGATCCCATCGAGACGAGCTAGCATTCTCCTTTGTTTCCTGAATAAATTTCCAAAGACATGAACATTCCACTCTTTTAAATCTAAAGCAAGGGAACTCAATTTCTCCAAAAGGCTTCCATCATAACCCTGCCAATGATCATTAATAAACTGGAAGTAATTCTCATGATTCAGCCACATAGCTTGGAACCTAAATGGCCTATTATCTCTAGTAGCAGTGATGATGGACTTGAAATGAAGGAGAAGAGGGCAATGATCAGATTTCATTCAAGGTAGATGTTGAACAAAAGCTTCCGGAAAGGCAAGCCTCCAAAGGTCATTGCAAAAACCCCTATCTAATCTCTCTTTGACCCTTTCATCAGTCCAAGTAAAAGCTGGTCCCTGAAAACCAACATCAATCATTCCACAATTATCAACCCAATTTCTCAATCCACCAAATTTTCCAATAAGTGAGCCCCCATTTTTATCTGCACTACAGTAAAGCTCATTATAGTCCCCAATGATTAACCAAGGCAGCTTGCATTGTTTAGCAAAGGAAGATAAGTAATCCCAGAGCACACTTAGAATTTGTAGGACTAGCATAGATAGCAGAGAGAACACAGTCTTGATGGTATCTGAACAGTAACAGATTGAATATTACTGTCAATAAAAGTGACTCCAATTTTGTTCCTATCATAAAGAATCCACACACCTCCTGAAAACCCGCGGGCCTCCACAACTTCAGCATTAGGAAATCCATTTCTTCTAAGAAAATTATTGACCCTTGCATAAGGAACCCTAGGTTCACAAACAATCAAAACATCCATCTTATGCAAATGGATGAGATCAGTAATAGCTGATCTAAACTTCTTACCTCCAGCTCCACGCACATTCCAACATAATAATTTAAACATTGAAGCTAAAAGGAGGGGGAGGGGATGATCCCTAAGAATCAGAAACCATTCCTTCCTCATTATGGGAAGGAGAATCATCGTTATGTGATAGATCACTATTTTCAGCAAAAGTCTTCTCTGCATAGCATTCAGCAGCAATAACCACCTTTTCAATTACTGAATTATCTTCACCAATCATAGATTCCTCAGGGGGACAATGCCCAAAGATCGCTGGAACAGACACACATTGCACATTATTCTCCTGGCTAACCACAAATGGGACATGAGGATCGAGGTTTGTAACTCCAGGAGAGCTAATAGCTCAGTGCTTCCTTTGATATTTCATAGTAGCATTAGATCAATTGCTGGATGATCCCGCAACTTTATGTGATACATCCTTTATTGGGAGCCTAGCAAGTACTTTAGCTTTTAGCCTTTGTGTCTTCTCATTCATAACTTGTTTATCCTTACTCTTTTCGACAACCTTGTCACCAGTAATTTTCAATTCCTTGCTCTTTTCAACAACCTTGTCACTAATAATCTTCAATTATGTATTCTTCAAAGCCTTGTCTTGGAAATTCTTCCAAAGTTTAACAATGGGAGGGGTGGGTGTAACAATAGGTCTAGCGCCAACTGTAGCAGGGTCCCCATTATCAGTATGCTCATCACCATTTTCATCCTGCAGCACATTAAACCTGGAACCAGAGATTTGAACTTTCTTAGTACCACCATTTTCAACAGAAACCTTCTTTTTATTCTTGTATGTCATTAACATCCAAGACCCCATATCCCCTTTCAGCACACTGTTCGGCAAAGACGAGACATCAGAGGCCTTTTCATTAGTTTCCATCTCTTGTTCTCTTGTTCGCTTTATCTTTTACATGTAAGAATGATGTTCACAAGAATGCAAGGTTTGTATGTTAACGAGTTGAAACTTATCTTCCATTTTGTATGAGCATCAAGGTAAAGATAGTCCAACAAAAGTAACAACAATTCAATGCAATAAGGGGTTGAATTAGGCATATCTCGAGGAGCTTTCTCACACCATCGATAGGCTTGGAAATGATCACATAATTCTACTAGAATGGCTCAACCCTGAAGGCTGCAACCGCAATTTGAGTCTTTAAAGTACATAAAACTCAAGCTACTATCTTCATTCCAAGCCTAGTTTTATTTGGATGTAAGCTTTGGAAAATTACGACAAGGAAAAATTCTGAAAAGAAAGACTATGGAAAACGGATAAGCTGGGTTTAAAGTTGAAGGGCTCTGGATAGTGAATACAAAGCTTGAAACAAAAACTAGGATAATAATATGAAAAAAGAGGAGGGAAGATTATGCGGGAAATATTTACATCCGATAAAATGCCTTAACACATAAATATACACAAAGAATAAACTATTTGCAAAAATTATTGAGTTTGAATCTTGGACTCTTGAAACAATGATAAAGGACTTGCCAAAGAAATAGAAGAATGTTGATCATCAAACAATAGATATTAAAACCAAGAAAACCGTAGAAATATTTCTCCGAGATGAAAAAGAAAGAGGTCGCTAGTTCCTGAACAAGAGCAACAGTTCTGGCAGCACACATAGTTGCTGTAAAGTCATTCCAACATCCATCAAACAGAGAATCTATCACTTAAACAAATCCATATAAGAATATCTAAGCGACATTAAATCCACCCTAGCACTTGTATTTGGAGTTAAGATGCCAAAACAAACATAGCATTATGATTTAAGTAACATGCTCTATATATATACCTAGATGGAAGACAGACAAACAAACATATCATTAAGATGAAGTGATATAGTCTATCAGGATATTGGCTTAGTTGAGCCCAATTAATACACTCAACAAGAAAAAAAGCTTCCTCACATTACTAAGCATTTTTAAAACAACTAACTTATAGCCTTGAGAACTCCTACAAAAAAAGGTATCAATATGGGAAGCAAGCTTTGAGATTTCTCCATCACCCTCTTCAAAACCTTCACAGTTTTGGGCATCAAAAAGCACAAGCTGTTTGCAGCCCCGCAGTAGCGTAACAACACCATCCCTTTCAATGCGACAATTTCTCGCAAAAAAATTCTGAAGGTTTGGCAGCGAGTTCACAATTGTGGATGCCTCAACTTCATCAACAGTGGCGTGAAAAATGTTTAAATATGTAAAATACTTGCAGTGAGTGCCAATCTGCACAAGGATTCGAGGACAATTTCTGATGCCAACAACACCTTAAAATGTTTACTCAAACCTTGAGGGCAACTCCTCCTTTCAAACTGTTTCAGAATTCTAACCATGCCTCCCCCAAAAAACATCGACTCCAAAAATTTCCACTTTGCAATTACCTCTGGAATAATCTGAGAACTCTTAAAGACAACTAAATCATCCTTGAACCAGATAACCTTAAGCAGGGGCCACTTATGTGAAACATATCTCATCGCTTCTTCGGTACAGAATTCAGGTAATTCGAGTAAAGTAACCTTTCCACGACTACAGTTTACAACACAATTTACAAAAGCAGTGATAGAGAAACGACTCTTATCAATTCCACATTGATCTATATAACCTTAAGCAGGGGCCACTTATGTGAAACATATCTCATCGCTTCTTCGGTACAAAATTCAGGTAATTCGAGTAAAGTAACCTTTCCACGACTACAGTTTACAACACAATTTACAAAAGCAGTGATAGAGAAACGACTCTTATCAATTCCACATTGATCTATAAACTTATCATAAAAGGGAGCAAAACTCCGAGGCCCAACATTACCATCAACATTACCAATGAACATATCATCATCCACATTACCAATGAACAAAGGACAAGGTACATGGTCCGGGAATCTGAGACTATGCCAACATAAAGGATTGAGAGTAGTTTTGTACCATGATTTGCAGACAAAAGGGACGGCCAGAGGCAGAGATTCCATCCCAACTCTGGAGAGTATATTGGTCAAGCAGTCCAACTGTAACTCCTCCCATCTTCTTCGCTCAATCCGGCCTTCTTCTTCTTCTCTCAATCCGGCCTTCTTCTTCTTCTTCGCTGTCCATGAATCGGGCCTTCTTGCCGGTATTTTGAACGACGTCGTCCCCTATCGGTGTCGATATTTGCTGAAGCCAAACCCTAAACCCCCAAAATGCTCGCGCCAAATAGTTATGATGAAGTGGGAAATGGAATTGGGGCAGATTTGCTGTATTTACCAAATATTACCAAAGCCTTGAATGGTTAATTTATTTTCTAATGGTTTGATGAAATGACTTGGACGAGGTAGTGATCATACCAGTCAGAAGGTTATCAATTACAACAGACTCGATAATACAACCAAAAATCTTCATAAAATTGAGAGAGTGAAACATGTTTAAGATATTTAAGTGAATTAATTCATTTTATACTGTCATTATAATTCATTTCAAGTTTGGTTTGTTTTTGATGATTAATGGGTTTTGCTAAATGTTCCCAGCAAATCTCTTTATACATCCAGCAGTAAAAAATTCACCCTTAAATTTCCAACTTTATCCTTAGAAAACCCAGCATCTCTCAGGTTCCGATTTCTCTCACATTTGATCAAATCATTGACTCAAATCCCGATTCTGGAAATTCTAAAATGTTTGGTTGCTTTTCTTAATGTAAGAGAAGATCAAGAGAGTTCCTTATGGGAAAGAACATGCCTTTTTCAATTACTCATTATTTCTCGTTCTCTACAATGTACAATCGAATCACGATGTCAGCGATTTCCGCCGGAGCTTAAATCTCAAGTAATAAGGCTTTGAATCTGGATTACAGCACTTGCAGGTTAGAGCCTTCAATTTGTCTCATAACCCAGCAGGATATGATCACTTCTACTGCACAAGAAACCCATGACCCAGTGTTCCAATTGTTGAAATCCTCAATATCTAAATGAAAATTCTACAGTTAGATGAACCATCCTAGAAAGAACTTGGTTTTCTTGATGGATATAAAAATTCTCAGTTGGACAATTGAAAAAAGAAACAGAAGCTGTAATAACTGAAGGAATTGAGAATTGCATCAGACGAATTAGGGAAATATCAAGGTTGGAGGTTGGAGAAATCTGATGAAGAGGTAGTGGGGATGAGGAGTGGAGGAGGCTTGCTTTCAGTGCTGTGTGCAATATGGGGTAAAACTAGAAATTAAATGACTTTTTTTTTACTGCTGGGTTTATTTAGATATTTGCTGGGTCTATTTAGAAAGACCCTTATAAAATAGGTTGAATTTAATTTTTCGGTTGTGACATGTTTAATATGGTTAACATAATATAAACCAAGACACAAAATATTGATAGCCCTAATCACTACAGTTATTCATATTTGAACGTTCATTTTGGATGAATAAGCTGGGTTAGCACTATGATACCTAATTATAGGCTTATAGCAGCAAGAATGTGACACCATAATGATAATTGACTGTTGCAAAACCTAGATTTGGTGTGACTAGTCCAAATATGGATGTGATATTTTATGTAATATGGAAAGTACATTAAATCATAGATTTCATATCTCTTTTCAGAATAGAATTTCTTGTAATCTTTGTACTCTTGACCCTTTATATAAGAGAAAATTAGATAAAACACTACTACAAAAACTGCATCACACAACGGTGGAAATCTGTTGTGTGATGTGGACCATGTCTGTCGTCTATCTCGATGTTGTGTGATGAGCACACTCACACAACGGTTTTTCACCGTTGTGTGAATATCATAGACACATTTCACTGCTTAAAACCGTTGCACCAATTCTGCGCATGCCAATGCCAGAAATTGGATGCGGCGCATTCAATTGTTGTGTCGGTGTGGTCAGACAACAGAAGTAAGTAGGGACCATTGTTGGTTAACTTCTCACACAACAGATAAATGACACTCAGACAACGAAAGTAATACTATACTGTTGTTAGTTAACTTATCATACAACAGAAAAATATGGAACCTGTTGTGTGAGTACTAATGAGACAACAAAATTTTATAGGAACCGTTGTATGATTTAACATTGGACAACTGATATCTATTTGTTCTATTGTGTGAGTATTAATGAGACAACAAAATTTTACAGGTACCGTTGTGTGATTAAAATTGATTTGTTGTGTGATAAGATATATGCGTATTCCTACTACGTAATATAATTGATTGTTATTTGATTATATTTGGTTCTTTACCTGAAATATTTGCACAAAAATAATGCACAATATAAGATTTAGACATTGAAATACTCTAATTCAACCATCTAATGTACCAAAAGAGGTAGCATTCATGTATCAATCCATACCATAAAACCAAAAAGAAGACATTCTAGCTAGCTTGATGGTTGCTGCATCCTAGCTAATTACAATGAAAGATAGCAAAAACTGATACAATATCATTACTCCAAAAAATACACATGCTGGCACTATTGCATTCAAGTGCCTTCTTCCCACTCGCTAGCACTAATGCAGCTGCACCATCACTACATCCTAGCTAATTACAATGAAAGATAGCAAAAACTGATACAATATCATTACTCCAAAAAATACAGATGCTGGCACTATTGCATTCAAGTGCCTTCTTCCCACTCGCTAGCACTAATGCAGCTGCACCATCACTGTCCAAGAGAACAACAGAACCCCTTACGCACTGTTAAAAATATGAGACCAATATGAGAAGTAACCAAGCAGAGACACACACACACATTGATAGCATTATGATAGAAGCATTGCCAGCAATAACTAACCCCCATAATATAAAGTAAAAAATAAAAGAGATACTCAAACAATGAAAAGCAAATAAGTTTCAAATATGAAAAAGCAACTAAAAGTCTAGGACAAGAGAAATGATTCCAGCCTTGACAAATAAAATATATATAACACAGGATTAGGTGTCAGAGCATATCTCTCAGTTGCTACAGCTCATAATTGAAAAACATAACTTGCTCAACACATATGGTCAAAGTAAGAACAATCCAAAGAAATTTTTAAGGCACTTAAATAGTCCTCAAAGTTTATGATCATCCTTCAAACAAGTATAGGGATTCACAAGTACGCAGCTCAGAAATATATAGTGGCAAAAAGTAAGATAGTTCTTGTCAAACTAGATACCATTACTAAAACTTCTAACCAAGTTTCAAAATCTGAAAAGCAATAAAAGAACTCCATGACTTCGAATTGCTCAAGTAAGGAAACAAAAGATATATATTCACATCGTATATACAAAGAAAGTTACTGTGACTTCAAAGATAAGGTAAATAGAAAAATGATATTGGAATCATGGACCAGCAAAAATAGCTCTTACCACTCGAGAATTTTCTCCCAAATGATTGCTTGTCCGAGTTGAGAGAATATCAAACATGGAAGCAAAGGCGAAATAACAAGCTGCAAGAAACAAATAGGTAAGCAACCTTTGGCACACCATAATACCAGAATGCAATTTTAAACACAAAACAGAAGTGTAATTTTGCCTTACCCCATTCAAGAGCTTCCTTCCATGTGCCAGTGAAGCCATAAGAAGACCCAAAGAACATACTGTAAAAACTTTTGCTATGAGCAGTATTGTAATCTTGATGGTACTGATTAACGACTCCCCTCCGACTTGAATCCCTACCTCCATCACTGTCAAAATCCTCTCCATCTGTTCTAGGCGGAACACTTGGGAGGTCAAGCCTCTACTTTGTTTCTAGGTGATTAAGTTTGATAACTAAGATTTCACCATTAAACAACATTCTTAGCAAAAACCAGATCTTAATGAATGTCTGTGACTTAGAAGATGACTTTAACACAACCCATCAGACAAAAGTCACTAAAAAGGAAAAAGTTGCATTCTTTTTCTACTCTCACAATGTCAACATCAAGAACATGCTCAAATGCCAACTTACCAAACTAACCCCCACATCACAAATTTAATACACTTGAGCCATACTTACTAGTCTAAATGCAAAGGACATATCAGTCATTAGAAAAAATAAGAGAGAGGAAGAATTTTCTATATGAAAAGTTTTGAAACAATAGATCTGGCTGAGGTGAACAATTGAATAGAGAGAAAAACTTTCTTCTTTTTAACAAAAAAAACAAGAATTAGGATAAGAACTATAGCAACCCAGATTCAGCATTTTCCCAGCAAACAAACAGAACTCAAAGCCTCAAGACTAAATTAAATACATATAGCTTAAATTTCTAAAGAGGAGACTTTATAATAAAATGTGTTATAACATATAGCAAAACCCACCACTACTTGGGAGGTCAAGCCTCAAGACTAAATTAAATACATATAGCTTAAATTTCTAAAGAGGAGACTTTATAATAAAACGTGTTACCTAAGCACAAAACATCCCTATGTTTTCTTTTAATCTACACCCAATTCACATAATTGAACCTTCCTTATAGGTTTTAAATCTATAATTAAGATTTTTCACATTTTTTAGTTTGACTTTTTTGGCCTTCTGATTGAATAAATAAAATATTCCTCAAATATAGCTGTTGACTATTTTTTGAATTTAAATATTTAGAATTTAATACATTAGTTTTTAGAAGTAACAGCTTAAAGTCATTCAAGGCCGACCATACCTGATCAAAATGCTACTCCATATATACCCCTATAAACACATATGTATCGGAAAACTATAGACACACATATACAGAATCTAATCTAGAGGGGGAGAATGAGGCTAGCAAGGTTAACCTAATTAATAAACCTATATCCCTCAATTTATGCATAATGCTAGTTCTACATAAGTTTCATATAAAAATATTTATATAAAAACTGAGTAAGCAAAAATATTTTAGAAAATTGTAATTAATTTGTTTGATGAAATGTGTCAATAAACATAACCCAAACAGATCCCAATTTTGTTCATAAATGGCTCTGCAGCAAACAAAGACAAGCAACAGTTTAACTTAAAAGTCCAAAGATAACACAACCCATTCTTAGAAGAATCAGCTCTTGTCATTACAAAACCATTCATGTATGAAAATATCTTCAAGACTGCTTTCCAGCTTTATTTCATTTAGTTCCACCATAGTTAGTACTGTATGCTCACTTCTGTGTTCTTATGCAAGCCAAAAACAAAACAGTTAGCCTAACAAGTACTGGATGGTATCATTGTTTCCATACTGCTAATGTTTCTTGCTAGTCTAAATGGTATCATTGTCCTTGCAGTAAAGCCTAAGCATTACAGCAGCTAGTCTAAATGTTTCTCGCAGTAAAGCCTAAGCATTACAGTAGCATAACAATGAGCATATAGAAGTACCCTGATATGCAGAAGTAGCAGAACAATGAAAAAACAATTGGCCTTTACATACGTTGCATCATAGAAACATCAAGTCAAGCTCCCGATACGCAAAAGAATAAATCAATTATGTGAAATTTCATGAACAAAATATTAAAAGCATACTTGGTCACAGGCTTAAACAAATTAGAAATTATACAAGCAAAAGTACTAGCATGACAGATAATATCTCAAACAAATCTTACCTTGTAAAAGTTCACAAGAGTCTTTGCATCATTTTCACATTCTCTCCTTTCCAACTACTGCAAAAGGAAAAACAAAATGTATCAATATAATTCCTATACAATGGCAATATATGCACATAAACAAGCAACACTCTTTTCATGAACAGATGGGAACAAAGTGAATAAGGCCTAACAGTTGTTAAATAGGTAT
>BDJD01001756.1:26499-62351 GCA_002564525.1 Rosa multiflora
ACTACTGGGCCAACATCCTCATCCCTCCTCACATAGCCTCTAGCCCTGACGCCGACGAGCTGGACGAGTTGGAGTGCCAAGTCACCGAAATGGTGGTGAATATTCAAGAGTACTGAGCCACTGTACCGAAGCAGCTCAAGAACACGCTGCCTTCCATTATCGAAGCTCAGAGACCCGTTTTGGCTTATGGGTCGGAGCCTGGGACATCTGGGGATCCGAATTCAAGTAAAGGTCTTTGCTTTTTGGGTTGTTGAGTTATGAGCACTGTGGGTTCTTAGATCTTTGTTGTTTAGTACATTTCTGTGAGTGAGTTTGGATTTGGAATTGGAAATTTGGGTTTTGTTCTTCATATGTGTATTTGGGGGTTTAGAAATTTCATAATTGGAATTGGGTGTCTTTGTTTGTGTGTATTGTGTTATGAAAGTGAAAGACATTATTTCTGGTTAGTTATTAAGTGGGGAAAATTGTGGGCGGATGAGGTTCTTGGCCGCAGAGGAGGAAGAAGGAGGGGGGAGAGAGAGAGAGGGATTGGTGAAGAGAGAGAAACCCCCGAACGTGAAAGAGAGAGGGTTTTTTGTTTTGGTTTTTTTTTTTTTGGCTTGAAATGACCATTTTAGCCCTCAAAGTGGGCCCCATTATCGGACTTAACGTCCAATTTGGAAGGAAAATGAGACATTGGGCACGGGAGACAAAAATTAGAAAGTTGAGGGGGTAAAAAAGTGAAATTGAGAGTTTGGGGGGTGAAATGATGACACCCCCAAACCTCAGGGGGGTAAACTGAAATTAATCTTTTATATTATAAAAAATAAATTAAAATATATATAAGTTAAATATATGTATATATTATTGGGGCAAGTTTGGGGATGGGGATCACAATATCATCCGGGGCCCCAATCTTAGATAGCGGGGATTGGGGATCCCTATCCTCATTCCCCATTTGTCCCCGAATTCTCCCCCCATTAGGGGCTGGTATCCAATGGAGCTCCGCCCCGCTGGGGATTTTTGTCATCCCTAATCATACCAGTCACATGGTTATCAATTACAACAGACTCAATAATACAACCGAAAATCTTCATAAAATTGAGAGAGTGAAACATGTTTAAGATATTTAAGTGAATTAATTCATTTTATACTATCATCGTAATTCATTTCAAGTTTGGGTTTGTTTCTTATGATTATAAAATAAGTTGAATTTAATTTGTCTATTGTGACATGTTTATTAATATGGTTGACATAATACAAACTAAGACACAAAATATTGATAGCCCTAATCACTACAGTTATCAATAAAGAAGCACACAATTCTCTCTCAACTTCTCTTATTCTACAACACTGAAATTTTTTTGAAGAAGTAAAGCTGCAAGCTTTTATTTGCTGAAGCCTAATCACTACAGTTATCAATAAAGAAGCACACAATTCTCTCTCAAATTCTCTTATTCTACAACACTGAAATTTTTTTGAAGAAGTAAAGCTACGAGCTTTTATTTGCTGGAGTTAATTTTTTGATATGCCAATGTTCTTGAAAATTTGATGGAATTTATGGACTCTGTTTCATATACAGACATGTATCTATGCCATAAGTCCATGGAAATATATGTTTATTCAAGCTGCGAGGTTTTATTTGCTGGAGTTAATGTGGATAAGAAAATTACATAAACAACCTTACATCAGCTAATAGCTATAACATTGTTTGAGAAGTAGAAGCTCAGCAGAAGCAGGTTCTAGCTAGCTAGTGTTTAAGATTTTAGTAAGAATTGTTGCTCTTCGATCTTTGAAATAGGTCAACATTACACTGCGATCAGGAAGGGTCTCTTTGATTGTGGGAATCTCCTTGAACCTTTGAATCCATGCATGTAAGCGAGGGAAGCTTTCGACTTCAATCACTTTAACCCCAGCTGCTTCACTCAAGACTTCCAGCCACCAAGCTAGCCATCCAAATTCTAAATCAACCATTCCAATCTCATCTCCACCGAAAAACTTCTTGTCACCGAGGCCCTGCTCTTCCAAGATTTTCAGCTGCTCCTGCCGTTCTTCTGTTGCTTTCACTTGTTGTTCTCCCTCAGTAGAGAAAAATCCAAACAGGACTGGCCTCTATGTCACACAAACATCTACATTAGTTCGAGTTGGATAAAATTTGATTTTTTGTTAGTTGTTAGACAGTCAAGTGTCAACTAGTTACATAAACAAAAATGCAACAAATGACTCATTTGACAATATATATAACGTAGTAAAAATAGTTGAGTGATCATTACTTACCTTGTCCTCTCCAAACTTTGTCCAAAATCGAGCCAGAGCTCGTCCATGAGGGTCTTTAGGAAGCAAGGGGTTCTGTGGCCACGTCTCTTCGATGTACTCAAGAATGACAGCGGACTCTGCGATTGGCTTTCCAGCATGAACAAGAACCGGAACCTTCTTATGGACTGGGTTGTACTTTAGAAGACGGTCACTCTTGTTGTATAAGACATCCTCCTCTACGTACTCATAGTCTACACCTTTGAGTTTAAGTGCCCAGATAACCCTGTAAACAAATGGACTAGACCAAGCTCCTAACAATGTAACTATTGCCATTTATCTGGGTTCTGTTTTGCTCCTCGACTGGTTTCTACATGTATATATAATTATATATGCCTCACATTCAATGTACAAGGTAAGGAAGGATAGAGGCCAATTTGTCCTTTGTTGGCTATTATTGAATTTACTATTCGTATGTAGTTGGTATACATCTTAGAGATAATATATCGTTTTGCGCCCCAAATTCTGAAGATGATCATGTTTTTCCAACAAAAACAAAAGACTTGTCAAGCAAGTTGTACTAGTTGATTATTCTTCTTAAAGTCGAGCAGAACTTTTGACTACAACATTTAAAAAGCAGAAGGAGGCCAATCCTTATGTTGAAGACAGGTGTGGAATAGGGAAAGAAAACACTTGCTTACAGAAATGGAAGAAGTGAAGTTGCTAGGAACATGTCCCAGTCCCTTTTGTTACAAGAATCATATGGGATCTAAAACTAGGTGTTAAGTACTGAATGTGTGGAAGAGAACCTTGTTAACAAGATTAGTCTTGTTTTGAAGTATAACCTGGTTAATAAGGAGATTCTGGTGCTCGTTCAAGGAGCATTCTCACGAAATGCAGAGCTTCACAAATGATCATATAATTCTTCTAGTATGCTCCACCGAATGTAACAGCAAGTTGGTAATATTTGTTTATTACACTTGCAAGTTGCAACTGATAAAGACTAATGCAACTTACAAACATGTCCCAGTCCCTTTCATTTTAGTTTATTACACTTGCATGTTGCAACTGATAAAGACTAGTGTAACTTGACTAAATGGTCATGAAATTTAACTTCTTCTTTTTTCTTCTTTTTTCTGACTTTAGTGTCGCCACAATGTGTTAATTTATATTTTCTAATGGTTTGATGAAATGGCTTGGACTAGGTAGTGGTTTGATCATGTCACAAGGTTATCAATTACAACAGACTCGATAATACAACCGAAAATCTTCATAAAATTAAGAGAGTGAAACATGTTTAAGATATTTAAGTGAATTAATTTATTTTATACTGTCATCATAATTCATTTCAAGTTTGGGTTTGTTTCTGATGATTATAAAATAAGTTGAATTTAATTTGTCTGTTGTGACATGTTTAATACGGTCGACATACTACAAACTAAGACACAAAATATTGATAGCCCTAATCACTATAGTTATTCGTATTTGAACGTTCATTTTGGATGAATAAGCTGGGTTAGCACTATGATACCTACTTATATATAGGCTTATAGCAGTAAGAATGTGACACCCTAATGATAATTGGTTGTTGCAAAACCTAGATTTGGTGTGACTAGTCCAAATATGGATGTGATATTTTTTTTTTTTTTTTTAGAATGAAAAAGTTTTATTCAAACTAACCAAACTTACAAATCATGGGAATGACCGGTGGTGGACAAGAACTCCCCACTCTCCTCCCTATAAAAAGAACCAGTTACGGGTCCGTCATTACCAATGACATCCATGAGCCAAGAAGGCCAAACCCCTAACCAACTACTCCGCCCATTACCCCGGGCTACAACTCCTGCAATAGCATGAGCCGCCATATTAGCCGCCCTAGGAACATACCGAATATTGTGGATATCCAATGCCACTAGTAACTCTCTGATTCGCTCCACAATAGTACCCTCACTTGCTAGGCATTCATCACTTCCATTTATCATTCTCACAGCCTCCAAGCAATCTGTTTCAACCACGAGGCCAGTCCAGCCTTGCTCCATAGCCCATTCAACACCCCTCAACACATAGAACAACTCAGCTGCACATGGCCTTAATCTTCCAACGACCCTCTCCCCCATAGCTGCTACCATATTCCCAACGCTATCTCGGCACACGATACCAATCCCAACCTGTTCTCCATTTGCAGCCACCGATGCGTCACAGTTTAATTTTAGACTTCCACCAGAAGGCGGAACCCAATGTACTTCATTCCCATCGATGACGCAATCATCCACCTGACCCTCATGGATGTGATATTTTATGTAATAGGGAAAGCACATTAAATCATAGATTTCATATCTCTTTTCAGAATAGAATTCCTTGTAATCTTTGTACTCTTGACGCTTTATATAAAGGGTCATATTATCAATAAAGAAGCACATAATTCTCTCTCAAATTCTCAAATGGATTCTACAACACTGAAATTTTTTTGAAGAAGTAAAGAACTATTTTTTGAAGTAAAGAACTATAGTGTATCTAACCATAACACGAGCAAAACTGTTACAAGAAAGTTTACTTTTATAATATCATGCTGCCCTTGAAGCAATAAGCATCTCCCTCTTCTGCTTGTAATACACATACATTTGATCAGGGTCAGGGAGGTTCTTTTTGATTGCTGGGTTCTCCTTAAACTTCTTAACCCAATTACACAAGCCAGGGAACTCATCCCCATTCAGCACTTTGAGACCAGCCATTTCTTCAATAACTCCAAAACTGGAGGCTATAAATCCCATGGCCAAGTCGGCCAGTCCAATCTCATTGCCACCAAAGAACTCCTTCTCTACTAGACCCTGCTCTTCCAATATCTTAAGTATTTCCTTCACCTCTTTCGCTGCCTTCTCTAGTTCTTCTCCGTCGGTCATCAATAACATAGCAAATGGAAGAGCCTGCTTCACCCAAAATGAAGTATTTGCATTATTAAAAGTACCAACAACCAGAAAGTTTTGAAGTGAAAATCATAACCAAGTAGTAAAATGATCACCTTGTCATCTATAAACTTGGTCCAGAACCGCGCCGAGGCTCTTCCATGAGGGTCTTCAAGAGAAGGAAGCAAGGGATTTCCGGGCCACGTCTCTTCAATATACTCGAGGATAACAGTGGACTCGGAAATTGGCTTCCCATTGTGAACAAGCACCGGGATCTTCTTGTGAATTGGGTTGTACTGTAGAAGCAAATCACTCTTGTTACTCAAATCTTCTTCTATATACTCATACTTGACGCCCTTGAGCTCCAGAGCCCAAATCGCTCTGTAACCATATGGACTAGGCCATGCTCCAAATAGCTTAACATCTTCCATTTCTTCTTCAACTTGTGTTCTTCACTGAACTCTGCAGTCCCCTTTATGTATATATGATTCTCTGCAAAGCTTTGAACTTTCCTTTTGGAATGTTAAGACGGGAAGTTGGGTTTTTCTTCTTGGCCTTCTTAAATTTTGACCACTTGGATGCCAGGTCAATCAAGATAAGAAACTTTCTAAAGAGGCATGCATTCTGGTCAATAAAGATGACTTGTTAGCCAAGCTCAAGCATATTATTTTAAGAGGACTAACTGAGTACTCACTATTGTTGTTTGATTGTCCAACAGCTTATAAAGACCAGCACATCCTTAAAAAGAGGTGGGTCGGTAGGAAGATTAAAACACATCTTTATTCTTTACACAGAAATGGAAGAAGTGAAGCTACTAGGAACATGGCCTAGTCCCTTTTGTTACAGGGTCATATGGGCTCTGAAACTGAAGGGTGTGAAGTATGAAGATGTGGAAGAGGACCTCGTCAACAAGAGTGATCGTCTTTTACAGTACAACCCAGTTCATAAGAAGGTACCGGTGCTCGTTCATGGTGGAAAACCGATCTTAGAGTCTACTGTTATTCTTGAATACATTGAGGAGGTGTGGCCACAGAATCCCTTGCTTTCTGATGACCCTTATGAGAGGGCCACAGCTCGGTTTTGGACTAAATTTGGAGAGGACAAGGTAAGATATATTTTGATTAAGTCGTTTAGAGACTCATCCAAAACTCGACTAAAACAAATAACAACCACTATATTACACATTTTGAATTTCAATTTTGGTCCATATGTTGCGAATCAAATTGAATAATTTGTAACACATACACCAAAATTGAAATTTTGACTGTAGTGTGGATACCGAAAATCATTTTTAACCTTACATTTATTCACATCAATCGGATGACTGATTAGCAATATTGGGGACTGTAGAGCCCCATTTTTATTAAATTTTTTCATACAGTTGGGGAAGAGCATGAGAGGGCAAGAATAGAGGGACAAGAAGTGCTGAAAATAATGGAAGAACAAGGGCTTGGAGAAAAGAAATTTTTTGGTGGGGACAAAGTTGGACTGGCAGACTTGGCATTTGGATGGATAGCTGGTTGGCTTCAAGAGATGGAAGAAGCAGCTGGTGTGAAGCTTTTAGAAGTCAACATGTTTCCTCGCTTGGAGGATTGGATCAAGAATTTCAGAGAAGTCACTGTGATCAAGGACAACCTTCCTGGTCATGAAGAATTGTTGGACCATTTCAGGTGCCTAAGAGAGAGGCTTGCTCTATCATCGTCGTAGCTAGGCACTGGTTTGAAATATATGTATTACGAGAACGATACATATTTTGAGTATGAAGTATGAACAAAACTAAGTACTAAGTTAAATAAGGCCCATGTTTAATCGAAACAGCACCACTAACTACAAATAACTAGCCTCAAAGGCGGAACTTCCAAGGAAATGGAGCAATCAGACCACCGTTGCCTGCCAAGTAATGTCCTCTTGAGCTCAATCTTATGCCAAACATAGTATTCTAATTGTAAATGCACTATGTAGTTCAAAGAAAAAAAGAAACTAGCTTGCTGCAGACTTACAATTAGAGTCTACTATAACAAATAAAAACTCTGCTTCAAGTTTGGCCTCTAGCTATACACTTAATCTGTAGGCCTTCTACTATACAAATGCTAGCCGGTACTTTGAATGAAACCAACTTCATATTTGTGTTTAAAGAAATGGAATGTGCGCCTGCTGGGCAAAACTTAGAAGTCCTGCGCTTTCCGTCTCAATTCATTAAGCTCCATTTCAATTTCAGAATCCTTGAATGGATATGCCTTGTTTGAACTGGGAGTAACAGTTCTTCCGGGTGGAAGATCTCCTTTCTGTTTGGAGTAACAAAAGAAAAAAAATAGGTCAATGACAGCGGTTGTTGAGGACGATTAACAAAAAAAGTTTAAGAACCTAAAATTGATTGCACTTTTTCAAGAATATATATTTCTCCTGCATGATAAGGCATACCTTTGAACTACCAGACAGTTCTTTCTTCAAGCTTGCAAGATCATCATCAACAGAAGAGCTCTCTAGCATCGCAAACTGCAATTTCGGTACAGATTTGAAATGATAAGAAAAGAAATCCAGTATGAGCAGAGAAACTATCATAAGTAGGTTAAATGGTAAATCAATGTACTACTATCAATTAGGCAGCTAAACAGCGTAAATTGTAATCATCTTATATGGTCATTTGAAAATCAGCAGTTTTCTTTGCCTTCGAAGCTCACTATAAATAACCAAAGTACATTTGAAACAAAGAAGCTGGTTTAGAATAAATTTTTTGAAACACGAGATACAAAGAACATCCTATCCAAACACAAGATGGTATGTATTACTATATGTGATGAAATCTATGTTCCTACCCACTACTATGTATGTATGTATATATGCATGTCTTATACAGCTGGAATTATGCCACCATAACAGATTATTAAGCTTCCTTTTTGACAGTTTCTATATTGTTTTTCTAAACATGTGTGATCTGCTTTGTCTTTCCACTTTCCATGGGTCTAATCAATCAGAAGATGATATTGAATTATAGACACGCCAGATCAAACATGGAATGGGTAGCCAAGACAATGAGCCCTCACCTTTCCTTCCAGATCGTCTGTAGTTAACTGGCCAAGAGCTTCTGCTTGGGATTCCATTGCCAGGACTATTCATAGGAAAAAGAATTTGAACATTAATATGCATCCACCTACGTGTCTATATGTTTAACGTAAAGATTCAGTGCAATATAAATGTGGCTGTCACCAATCGATAATAGACAATCAACATGCAACGCACATAACCATGTGGTTAGATTCAATAACTTGTGCACACAGAAGTATACAGCACAGGCATAATAAAAGTAACTTCACTTATAATCTAAAGCCACGGCAGTAAGACATTGTTACCCCTTCAATCAGATTATATAAAGCAAACTCCCCCTCAAATGATTAAATTTTCGAATTTCCACAAATGGCCTTTCGTTAACAATATAAGTAAAACAAAGAATCTAATAAACTAGGAGCTTGACTAAATCATAAAGTGTTTCCAAATAGATAACTTCCTTACCTTTCTCCTCCATCTTGTCAAAAGCGGAAAGGGCACTACTTGTATTGACATTCCCCACCATCTCACTCACTTTAGTAGCAGTCCTGAAGCAACAGCACAGTGACCATTAACAGCGACATTAAGGAGATACCCAACTCCATTGACCCAATTTTTTTTTTTTAATTTCTTAAGAAAATGGAGATGACAGACTTTGTAGAAAAGGAAAGTGAGGAGATGGTATGTATTACTATATGTGATGAAATCTATGTTCCAACCCACTACTATGTATGTATGTATGTATGTATGTATGCATGTATGCATGTCTTATACAGCTGGAATTATGCCACCATAACAGATTATTAAGCTTCCTTTTTGACAGTTTCTATATTGTTTTTCTAAACATGTGTGATCTGCTTTGTCTTTCCACTTTCCATGGGTCTAATCAATCAGAAGATGATATTGAATTATAGACACGCCAGATCAAACATGGAATGGGTAGCCAAGACAATGAGCCCTCACCTTTCCTTCCAGATCGTCTGTAGTTAACTGGCCAAGAGCTTCTGCTTGGGATTCCATTGCCAGGACTATTCATAGGAAAAAGAATTTGAACATTAATATGCATCCACCTACGTGTCTATATGTTTAACGTAAAGATTCAGTGCAATATAAATGTGGCTGTCACCAATCGATAATAGACAATCAACATGCAACGCACATAACCATGTGGTTAGATTCAATAACTTGTGCACACAGAAGTATACAGCACAGGCATAATAAAAGTAACTTCACTTATAATCTAAAGCCACGGCAGTAAGACATTGTTACCCCTTCAATCTGATTATATAAAGCAAACTCCCCCTCAAATGATTAAATTTTTGAATTTCCACAAATGGCCTTTCGTTAACAATATAAGTAAAACAAAGAATCTAATAAACTAGGAGCTTGACTAAATCATAAAGTGTTTCCAAATAGATAACTTCCTTACCTTTCTCCTCCATCTTGTCAAAAGCGGAAAGGGCACTACTTGTATTGACATTCCCCACCATCTCACTCACTTTAGTAGCAGTCCTGAAGCAACAGCACAGTGACCATTAACAGCGACATTAAGGAGATACCCAACTCCATTGACCCAATTTTTTTTTTTTAATTTCTTAAGAAAATGGAGATGACAGACTTTGTAGAAAAGGAAAGTGAGAATTGGTAACAAACTTTGCAGACTGAGCGCGTGCTTTGAGGGTATCTTTTTTCGATCTTGCTTCTTGAATCTTGCTCTCTAAAAGCTACATAAATTGTACACGATAGTAATAATTGCATTCATATCCCCATAATTGCAAGCACTACTAATAGTTGTAATTATATATGCTAAGAAAAGCTGATTTTGATAAAAACTGATTAACCTCAATGCTTACTCTTTCGGACAGTTTTCTATGAACATAAGAAAGAGAACACTTGCTTATTTTCTCCTAATTATAAAACTTTGTCATTCCTAAGTTGTAACAGATAAAACCTGGTAAGATAATCACAGGGTCAAATATACTTCTTAACCTTTTCTTTAATCAAAAAGCTTCTCTCTTCATCCTTCATCTTTTATAGGAAAATTTTTATCTAATCTTTTTTTGGTTTTCTCGCAATCTATGATTCATCAGTCTCTTAAATACATAATCAGTAGCACTTCCTTTCGGCCAAAAGTAGATAGTAAACTTGCTAATTTTCGTAAGCCATACAGCAAATTTGATTTGCAAGCTTCAAACAAGAAACTTGACTCTCTGGCATGCCATCAGAAGCTAAGCTTTATAGTCATAACATGCAAAAAGACTGGAAATGCAGATGCCAGTCAGCAATTCTATCTTTCATAAAACATGAGTAACACAAACAATTTCAATAATAAATATAAATCTGGTAACAAAAGAATTCAATGATAAAATAGAAATTAGCTTACCTTTGTATTAGACACAAGATTATCAACAACACCTTTTTGTTGATCAAGTTGCGTTCTCAAAGAATTAGCATTATCCTGAAATACAAATAAAGAAATATAAATTATTTTGTATAACCCTTTGCAGCCTGAAGGTGAGGCAAGTAGGCTAAGGCGAAAGGAAACATTGGATTCATGATGATTCATATATAGGGTTCCAACTCTTTTAGTTGTCAACTTGAGCTAAATACTTCAAATCATGTATTTGCTCAGTAAAATGGTTGAAAAGCAGAAAGTTCTCAAAATTAAAAACATGAAACAAAAAGTAAGTGAGAAACATCTAAACACATAGAAAACTTCTACTACTGATTAGACTTGCCGCAAAAGATTTACGCCTCTTCAGAGCTTCACGTGCAAGATCCTCCTCTCCTTTCTGAAGAGCTAATTGTGCTTTTCGATACCTATATCAAAGAAAGACCGTGAATTTACAAATCACTTGACAATACTAGTAACATTAGACAACCATCCCATCTGCATTACCAGTCCTCAGACGCTTGTTGCGCAGCTTTGTACTTATTTTCCAATCGTTTTTGAGAAGCCAATACCTTCATAAGGAAAACAAAGATAACTATGATCAATTCAAAATAAACAAAAACTATATAAACCATATCAGTAAAGAAATGCATAGACATTTATAAAATACCTGAAGTTCACTACAATAACCTCTCATGAATTGATGGAAGATAAAAAAATAACATAAAAAGAAATAAGTAAAAGAAAGAGATGAACTAATAACATACAAGAAAGAAGTAAAAGAGATGAACTAATATAAAAAGATAATAGATGGAAGATAAAAAGTAAAAAGAGATAACTGGCGCAACTGAAGATGGGAAATCTACAATGAATATGAGTAAATTCTAGAACATATAAGAGTAAAAAACACAAGGAAATTGCGTGAAACTCCCAAATACTTGTACTAAAAATGCAAAGAATTGATGCAAAAATTTGGAAAAATAGCATTACCTGTGCTGTGGCCTGACGCATCTTTGTCAAGTCATCATTCATTTCAAGAACTGCTTGCTCCAAGATTTTCTCAGGATCTTCAAAGGAACTTATGATTGCATTTGCATATGACTGCAATCAGTAAAACTTGTGTAAGGAAGGTACTAGGTATAATAAGAACGTCACATTGTTATTATTATGCGGATACAGGTTAAGCTATCAATGTCACCTTGATAACTCTAGAAAACCGGTCAAAAAGGTTCATACGGGCACCGAGAGCACCTCCACGTTGTCTTGAATGATGTCGCTTATTGGAAGGAGCAACCCTAATGACTTCAACTTTTAGAGCTCCCACTGAAAGAAAAGTAAATGTAAGACAGGAGATAATACCTACTTGTAGGTGGTGTTTACACAATTTCCATAGCTCACAACGAATCAACTATTATTTTGATATGTCAAGTTATGACCAGAATTTACGTTCAACTGGGACTAGAACATCATCAACACCTAAAAAACTAGAGTGCAAAGCTATTCAAAACTTCAAAACAGGTAGTGTAAGATGAAATTCTTAACCATATCATTAATCCATATACAGCACTGACCGCTCCAATCAATCAAATGTAATTATCCTTTTATGTTCTCACCTTTTCATTCTATGTATGTGTAATTCCTTGATTATTAGTATCAACTTTAGTTGAGGAAATGCAAGGACAGTGTAAGCAATGAATTTTTTCTCTATCTCGTTATCTTGTCAGGCTCTCATCATGTCAGATGTAATAATGACATGGAGCAGCCTGATACAGGCAAGAATAAACAAACATGCCACATGTGATTGTTGGCTTATTTGATACTAAGATGCTATTGCTAGCAATAATACTGCTATGGAACATCTGAAAATTGAGTTACTTTAGTAAGTTTGTTGTTACTCTCACATCAACTTTATAATTGGATTTTTGTGTTTGTGTGTCACCATTAAGGGCCTTTCTTTTTTCCCTAAATCTCTGTTTATTATGTCCATGTAAGATACATGAATTGCATATTTTAACTTAGAGAGAGGTGAGAACACATAAAGTAGGCTCCTACAATCAGAGAATACGACCTTGATTATCTAAAGATCTTTTTAAATCTTTCTCCTGACTAGCCATCATGCCTACGCTGGAAGAAATTAAAAAAAAAAAGTAGGGTTTAGGGTCGAGTGGCAACCAGATAAATGAGGCTGAAAATTACAAATTTGTTGAAATCCTTCACAGTCCACTGCTACTAGAGTCTAGGAGGGTAGGACATTACCAAAATGATTTCTTACATTGTATTCAAACTTTCAAACCAAAATAATTAGCTTTTGAATTATATGTTCCCAAAATTTGACACCCATTGGTTTAGACAAAAACAGATATGAAAATAAGTAAAGTTAAAGAACTGATTTTTTATAAGGAACCAAGACCTTTCGAAATCAAAAGAGTACAGTGTCCAACAAGCCTACATCCACATGCATTAAAACATGTAACCAATACATGAACACCAAACGACAGAGCTGAGAACAATAACAAACTACCTAGGGGCATTACCAAACAGAAAAACAGAGAGCAACAATAAGCAGAAAGCAGGAATACAACACTTGTTAATAACTACAAAACAAAACAAAAAAGCTAAGCGCACATTATAGAAACCGGAATGTCTCTAAACTCCCCATTCATCGATACTCACAAAGAAATCCCAAGTTTCACTCTTTCGCAGAAAGTTTTCACCTTCTGCTCCGCCGCCTCAAAAGTTCCACCAGACCACCCAAAAAAAAAAAAACAGCCAAAAACACAACAATTTGGCGGAACTCTCATCAATTCAACAAACACAGCACACTGCTCTTCAGCCAATAGTGAAACACAAGAACAAAAATGACCCAAGTCAGATCTTTCCCCCTTCAAAAAGCTGATGCCACTAGGAGTGTAACTAAGCAATGTAGAAATAAGTGTCCACTACACAACTTTACAAATGATACCAGAACATTCTTAACGCCCCTATGTGCACTTATCCAAAAGCTAGTACTTGTACTTGACTAGTTACCTTGGACTTCCAAATGAAGTTGGATGCATTGCAAAAGGGTGAGGATTGTTTATCAATCAACCAAAAACTACTACAGCACTAACATCAAAAAATTTCGGAACATTTTCGATAACATCTAACCTATTTGAAACACCATTCAGCCTCCAAACATGAGGATTCCAACCCTAAGACAGCTGAAATAGCAACTGACACATTATGAGTAGAACACATTTGAATTCCAGAAATCTAATAATCTCCCAATTTCCAAAACAAGATATAGTTTTGAGGGAGAGAGACAGGAAAAATCAATTCCACTATTTCGAACTTGAATGAAATCAAATACACAGGGGAGTGAGAAAGAGGCGCATACCTCCGCCGTTGAAAAACGACGTCGTGAGAGGTCTCCTGACCATGGAGAGGGTGGTGGAGGATGAGGAGGAAGAAGAAGGCGGGGATTGGAACGAAGAGGCGGGAGTTGAAGCCATGGTCAATCCTGTAAATATCTGCAATTTGGTGGCCATTTTCTCAATATAGGATGAGTTGAAATGGTGCGATTGGGATTGAAGAGAGAGAGAGAGAGACTGCGATTAGAAACGTGGTGGTTTAGATTTAGAGTAGAACTGCCTTCTAGTTCATGGCGGAGAAGAGGTGTGGCCACAGACTTGCTTTGTTTTCAGATGAGACAGCTCGGTTCTGGACCAAATTGACTATATTTTCTAAAACATGGACTAAATTGAAAAGTTCAACTCTTTCACTTTTTCTATTAAAAACAAAAAAAAACAAAAGAACTGGGCCTTTTTTTTTTTTTTTTACATTTTTAAAGGCCCAAAAATTAGAGTAGATGAAACGTCTTATAAAATGTGAATTTTCTTCATATATACTAGTCTTCTTACATACGCCTCTGTTGAGAGATCATTTCATTTGAGTATGGAACAACACCAATGCACCATTAACCAAAAGTCTGGCTTCTCTGTAACTTATTCCCCAATCTATCATGTGCAAATCCTTTGTTTAGCTGGTTAATCACTACACCAAAAACTGCATCACACGACTGTGAAAAAACGTCGTCTGATTTGAAGACTCACCATCGTCTATCTCGATGTCGTCTGATGAAAAATCAAACGACGGTGAATTCACTGTTGTATGATACAAAATCAGTCAACGTATATTTCTTAACACCGTTGTCCAAGAACTCAACAGATGCAGGACGCACCCATGCGCTGCAGTTCACACAACTGAATTTGCTTTTATGCCGTTGTGGGTTGAGATTTTCATACAACAGTTTTGTAGTTTAGCTGTTGTGTGATTTAAAGTAAGACAACTGTGTTCTAGTATTTTCTGTTGTATGAGCTTAAAACTAGACGACGTAACTTATTGAAATCCATTGTGTGATATATATAATTGCGTTGTGTGAATACCCAAATTTTGAATGATATAAATTAATAGTGAACAATTGGAATACAAATTGAATGCAAACCATCAAATGATCAACATTTGTACCAAAATCATTGTGATACATCAATTCATCAAATATTGAATTTAAGGAACATTGCTAAAACATTCATACATTTCATAGACTAAAAAGCATTTAAGTTTCCTGGTTAAGTTTTACATGATGAAAGAAAATATAGCTTGCTGCATTGCTTGGTACTCCACGCTCGATCTCCCAAAGACTCTTTATGCAACATTTCACCATATAGTTCCTGACACAATTAACAAATGCAATGAAAACAAAAGGGATAATGCCTTACTATGTACATAATATACAAGCATTTTAGAATTAAAAAATTTATAATATACAAGGAAGAAAGAAACATAGTGACCTTCTGGGGCATAATAGCAAAAAACACATAAACCTCACTTTCAAAAGAAAGAGTGAGCTCACCAGTCCACAACAACAACAAGAACTCGTGCCCCAGACTTCCGCCTTATTACCAGCAATGATGTTGTCCCCATATATTCACAGCAAGTCTCAACCACTTGGCCAAGCTTGTAGCAGATGATCAAATCCAACAAATATATACTAATCAAAAGTAAGTGCAATTATGACTATATAGAAACCCCCAGCAAGATTGACCGATACTTGCTTCTAGCTCTTTAAGCACTTGCTGGCACTGCAATTTGTTTGCACATATATTATATTAAAAGGAACACTCAACACCATACTATGCTCAGAGCATTACAAAACTATAAAGATATTGAGAAAATCTGGTAAATATTTCTTCCAGTGACCATTATCTCTTACTAATTACCATATGTAAAAAAAAAAATGCACGTTTTATCTCAGTACGAGCAACAAATCATTTGGAGTTGGTGCTAAACGACTTTGATATTGGGGAATATATTTTATCTTAAACCAATGATCAAGTCAGGAAAAAAAAAAAAAAGAGTGCTGCTTTCTTTTTTGATGATGTTTAACACCAGTATGAGTTCCTTCAAAATACTAACATTTAGTCCTACAAGTAAACTATTGCTATACAAAGACCAAGAACAAGAACATGCATACAGACATTACCACAAAGAAAGCTCAAAGTATAATAGAAGAATTTACAAGGTGTTTGGCTCCAATTTTGTTGCAGCTGGTCAACAGTCTCTTTTCTGAGCGGGCGTGCCAGCACCGTTCGGGTGCGGTCGTCGGGGGTGTTCCTTGACCTGACTTCTTTCAAGTGATTGTAGACGAGGAGAGCACCAACCTCGTCGCTGGGGTCTTTGTGCCTCGTGATGAGGACTTTTGCTTATCTTCTTGTGCCACCAAAACGATACTCGATGTTTTAGATCGAGCAGAGCGAGAACCACCGGGAAGTGAGGAGAACTTGCTAAAGCGTGACTTTAGCTTGGCTGGGTTGCTAGGGCGTTACCCTTGCTTAGCTGGTTCTGTAACCGTTGTGGTCGCGGCACTACCGTCGCCTCCTGAGGAGACTAGGACCGAAGTACGTTGATAGAGGGTTTGGTGGCACTAATAGTCGGCTCCTGAGGAGACTAGGACTTAGAGTGTGATCACCGATAAGAGAAAGAGAAGGAGAGGAGTTGCTCTAGAGAGAACTTAGATCATCTTAGAGATGTTTGTTGTTGAATGAATTGGTGTCTTCCTTTGTTCTCTTAGCCTCTATTTATAGGCTTCCAAGCAACACTATTTGGCCTTCAAACAAATCATAATGTGTTAGGTTTTAGCACTTAAACATTAATGGAATGTTAGGTTTAAGCACTTAAACACTTAATGGAATGTTAGGTTTAAGCACTTTCTGCTTCTTTATTCCTTTAATTTTTATCTCCACTAAGAACTCAGATATAGCCTTCGACTTCTTCATATGAAATTATCCACCATGAGTCTAGATTATTTTGGTAAAATTTCAGAATTTATTTCCATGTGGTTAGGCCGGAAATGCTGCTGGACCTCTTACAGGTCCAGTTTTCCAGTTTTGCTTCTGCAGAAAATTGGACTGATTGTTTGAAGGCCTTCCACTCAAAAAAAGCTCTTGCACTCTTCATAAGAAATGATTCTTAGGATGTCTAGAGTGAATCTAGAAAGTTTCAACTCAGTTGGAGTTCATTTGTTTAGTCTTCCACCCCTCCTTCCTTGTTTAGCTCGGTTTCTCCTAGTCAAAGTAGGAAAATGTGCTAAACTTACTTTTCATGCTTCCATAGTAGGCTTTATTTAGCCTCTAAATATATATTTCGAACTTTTCGACAATATATAGCTTGAGCCACTGATATTGGCTCAATTTATCCAAGACGTGCCTTGTCAGGCCAAAATGTTCATTTTGGGTCCAAACAACTAGTTTCCTCTTGTAAGTTAATTGCTACCTGGTGAAGAAGAAGACCCACATAGGTTGGAGACTCCGAGTTTCATCTAAATTGAATTCAGAGACTTTATTAAGTATAATAAGCAAGGAGATAAGAGGAAAAGAAAAACTCAAAAAGGTTAAAAGAGTATTTCTAATTTTCTTGTTCACTGAATAACTTTTGTCCGTGGTAATATAGTTTAGCTATCATTTTCTTTGGTGATCATACAGTCTGAGCAGCCCAAGAGCTTTAGAGCGGAAGGATATTTATATTAATTAGGAAAGTTACATATAAGGCATCAAACATAATAGAAGCAACTATACCTCATTATTTTCATTGATGACAAATCCCCCAACCCCTAGTTGATGTGAAGCATTAGCAGGAAGCAATTTTGTATATTTAGATAGCTTATGATTGACCAAATCGAATATCTAACTTCTACTTTGAAACCCTCTTGTAAGCAAACCAAAAAGATTGGGTAGGACAAGAACACTAAACCATTAGAACAAAGTTTGACACTCACAGTGCCATTGCAGATTCAGCTGAGATGTCTAGCTGCACCTATAGTGCTTTAAAGAGTAAAAAGTCAATGAAGATGACCAGCAGATACAAAGGATTTCTGCCATTAAGGCACAAAAATAGGTAAGTAAAGATAAACACCAACAAGTTCATATATCTTTGGTACAAGAAAAGTATATAATACAGCTCATTCAAACACATATAGAATACATACCTGCTCAATTCAAAAGAAAAAAATAGAGAAACCATTCAATACGCAAGATTACATAGGAACATAAACCTCCATAGCTCCTGCAAAAGTGCCTTAGATAGAGAACTAAACTTTAGAGAACATACCGCTCGAAATATCCTTGAGCTGAGTTCCACGACTTTGAAATCTCACAAACCAAGCACAATGTAAATCATGCAAGTGCCATACAAGTAATTAACCATGAAAAAGCGAAAGCCCCTCTTTTCACATCACAATACCAAAAATTGATAGTCTACCCAAAATTGGCTCTTCCCCATAAGGGCAAGCCATTTGACAGTTCACGTTCCCAAGAACACCCAACAAGAACTCCATAAATACCAAACACTACATGGAATCCAGTAACAATATTCACCATTGAAGGAGAATATGATTAAGTACCTGGAACAAAAATCAAGAATTGTTTGAATAACATATATTATGTATCTATATTCCACAACCATTTTAGTAGCTACACAAAATAAGTAATCAAACATGCAAAGACGAGCTTTTGTTATACAACAATCCACACTCACGGCAAAAAAAATAGAACCAACGTTCTTTCCCATTATTTCCCTTTTTCTATTACAATAGAACATAGTCCTCTTAAGCCTAAACCTCTACTGAAAATCTCAAACTCATAAACTCTCACTCAATTCTGGAAGCTTTAGGCTACACAGTAATACCCTAAAATCTTTGCTTCCAAAGATAAGAAATTTCCTATCACAGGACCATCATTAAATAGAAAAATACGAAAATTCAAAACACCGCTCACATTCACAGAACTATCATATTAAACTTATGATGCAGGCAAGTGAAAACAGTAGCAAGCTGAGCATCCTCGGGACTCGAAGGCTCTTAAAGCTGCTCATACCACCGAAAATAAGAAACAAAAATATGTAAGGTAACACCAGCTGTTTAACATTCACATCAATGCTCACCGATTAAGGCCAATGAGTCCTATCAAGTAAAAGGACTACCTCTTCCGTATGCTCCCAATTCTTCCACATACTCTCATCCACTTTATGCGGTGGAGGACTCTCTAGTTCATCCACTACTAATCTCTCTTCTCCTATAAAATCAAACTCACTAATTCACTCACTATTCAAGATCAATACTTTAACAGAAATCAGAATGGGAATTTCAGAAATTGTTGTAATTTAGAGTACCTGGAGTGGCCGAAGAGTTGGAGAGCAAATCGGCGGTAAGGGATCTAATCTCGAAGGAGAGGCGAGGGATGTCATCGGAGAGAGGAAGGAATTTGTAGGTGTCATAATAAGAAGTGAGAAAAGCCCTAGTCATAGGCACCAAACCCTCCGTGGAAGAACCCATTGGCAATAGGAACAGCCTTGATCTCGTTGGGTCTGTTTTGTTTCAGGTAGTCGTCAGCAAGGAGAAAAGGATAGGAGTTACTATGGAATAATTGATTTTGAAAGGGAACAAACTGAAATCAGCAAATTTGTTGGAGATAGGGACCTTACCAGATTTAGAAGCCTTGAATTGATTTAGATCTTTAGACATAGAGAGAGAGAGATAACGAGAGAGAGAGAGAGAGAGAGAGCGAGGAGGGTAACGCAAAGTGGAGCTTCAATTATCCATTAGGTAGACGGATAGGCAGACGAATACATCGAGCCCTCTGTCTTCCCATCTCACCCCCATTGGATGGCTTGAGAATTGAGGCCATTGTAGTCGGCTCCCTGTAAAGGTGGAGGATTTAGGGATTTAGAGGGTTGAAATTAAGTGTGGAATTGGAAACTAGGGAGAAAGGGCCGCGAGAGGTTTCACGAGATAGCTAGAGCGCTTTTGCGGAGGACTAAGAGATTCATGAGAGAGATTGAGGTTTCACGAGAGAGAAAGAGAGGCGTTTCGGGGAGGCAATTCGAGAGAGAGAGGGTTGAGAGTCTTTGTATGTCGTGCTAGGTTTTGTTTTCCTTCTCTCTTTATTTTCTTTGCACCACAATGTGGCATGGCAATTAAACCTAGAAAAAAATTGTCAAAGTTACTCACACAACAGAAACCTCACCAACTGTCGTCTAAGTGCCACACTAAAAATCAAAATGTGAAATCATGGAGGGAAACATGGCGCCTACAACATTTTAGCTCAAAATGTTGCCGCCTAGTTCTAAGTTCATACAACAGAAAATCTTAATTCTGTTGTATAATTTCTACAGCTTGCACTAGGCCTATCTAGAGGAATACATTCAAGCAAGCTTCCTCAAACTTTGGTGCTCAGTTTTTCAATCATACAATGGAAATGGTGAAATCCGTTGTACCTAGTACCCCAAATTTCAGTGTTTCAAGAGGCAACCAAGACTCCAAAGTGGAGGAAAATCTACCGCTAAATTTTTAAGACCTAGACGACGGACAATACTTAATTTCGTTGTGCAATGTAGTTCTGATAAAAAAGTTATCACTTTATTGACATTCACACAACAGAACATCACTAATACCGTTGTACAATAGAGTTTACTTAAATACACAACAGATGATTTCTGTTATGTTGTGTGATTAGTGTTGTGTGATGCAGTTTTTGGTGTAGTGAATGTCAAATGTTTGAGGCTCATGAGTGACCCTAGAAGCATTTGATTCCGCATGCATGATATCCCTGGCTATTGAAAAGAAGACCTCTTCTACATTCATGTTCGTCTCGGCACTGGTTTCAAAGAACTCAATGTCGTACTCTTTAGCAAGAGCTTGACCTCCAGCAGTGCTCACATCCCTTTCGCTCTCATCCTTATCAACCTTGTTCCCCACCAATATCATCTTGATATTGGGATGATTTTCTTTGATGTTGAGAAGCCAATTACTGATTTAGGTGAAAGACAACTGATTAGTAACATCATACACTAATAGAATACCCTTGGCCGCTTGATAGAAGGTTTTCGGAATCGTTCGAAACCATTCCTGAACAGCTGTGTTCCAGATTTGTACCTTGACCACACTACTAGAAATTTCCCCAAAGCACACTGATTTGAATTAGTCCTTATTGGACAAAGCACACTGATAACAGTGACTAATGGGCCAATATTAGCCACTAATGAGAAATCAATCCCCTCTATTGTAGGTGTCATTGGGATAATAGGCACTGATAAAACATCAGTGGAATAACTTCACCCAAGGTAAAGATTCACACTAATATTAGTGGCTTCGGAAATTTATGAGGTTGTATTAAAAAAATAAGGTGCCATTTGGCACCTTTACATTCTTGTATTGTACTTATATTGTATTTTAAAATGTATAATACAGTAAATGTACTAACTACAAATTTAAAGATGCACCCATCAATATATAAACATCAAGACTCTTCATCCCACACCTGCAGCTCTTCTTTGATGCGAACAACCTGCACATTATACCAAGTAATTAGTTCTTATTTTGATAATTACAGAGACCAACATCTTGACATATAAAAAACATTACAGTGAAGCTAAAGGTGTCTCTTTGGTTCTGAACATGTAGTATACAAGGATGTAATATATCACTTATTACAGAAATTTAGCATTCGAATAAACATAACTATAGAAACAAGAGGTACAAAAAACTAAAGAGGGATAGCAGTGCACGTCTGCATACACACTTCCAATTTCGAACCTTGTTGGTCATGAAAACAATTTGTAGAAAACATAGGGAAATACCTTAGAACCACACGATATTTCTGACACAACTTCTCAAGCTTTGCCATTACAATATGATACAAGGAGTAACTTGTATATTTAAAAGACAGATAAACTTAGAGAAAATAAACCCCCAAAAAAATGTAACATTTCCATGCATTATCTATCAAAACTTTCTACCAATTTCTTTGAATCATTCTTGTTATAAAACTATGCATTCATAACCAATTCCTAACAAACACTAAACATTAATACAAGTAAATTAATACAAGTAACTCACTCTAAGACTCACACTTTGCATATGGGCAGTCCACCATTCCCTTCTCTAAATCCAACTGCAGAACGTGAACAAAAATAATTATATTACTCAATACAGGAACAGCGTCGAAGCAACATTTGGCCTAAATTATCAAAATGAATTAAAGTCTCCTAAGAAACATAATCTTACATATTTCTGGGCAGCTTTTCTTTGCTAAAAATCCTTCTTCTTTGGATTCCAAACCTCCTCTTTATAGCTGAAGTCAACATACAAAGCAAAGAACAGATGAAATTATTGCTTTGAAGTATAGCAGTGAAGAATTATTGTTGAACACAGTTACCCTTCATATCTGCATTGACACAACACAACTTTTATTGATCAACTCAAATAGAATATAAATCCTTTAAAAGCCAGCTTAAGCCATTTGATGATTACACATCCCAGAACAACTATCCAATTTCCTATTCCAAGAGATATAAGGACATAACCCACAAAAGCCGAGTACTGATGAACATGGAAGCAATTACATCAATCTTCCTTTCACCATTCATTCAACAGGCCAATAACTTACAAAGCAACCCAAGCAAAACCAAACAACAACTCATAATGGGAGCTAATAAGAATTAAATTGTTTAAGCAAATTCTATATATACACATACACTAATTTACTTTTGGAAAGCTGAAACCTTTACACGTTCTTAACCAAAAAGATGAAAATCTACGTGTTCTTTTCACTTTCTTATGTTAAAAAAGTTTCTATAAAACCTGCTTTTATATCTTTTGAACAAATCAGGTTTTACAGATCTGCAGATCTATGAAATTTTGCAACACATATCAGCTACAATATTGTCAAGACCCACAAGATCAAAAACAACTTAGTATCTAGACTGCAGAAAATGCTGATATAGGCATATAGCTACTCAGTGTCTTCATTGTCATATACCTTTAATAACATCTACATGCACCACCGAGTATATCCAAACAACGTTAACAGTCGGCGTCGGAGAATGATACAACAAATCTAGATACGCCACTCCACCACTAACAGACCACCAAAGCCTCCTTGATCTCAACAAACCACCGGTCCGATTCGAAAAAAATCTCTTCAAACCAAGAATAGGGAAATCAAGGGGAAGAGCATGAAGAGAGGGCTTGGTCATCTCGATGGATCCAGAACAAATGGTTTTGGGAGGTGACACCAATTCAAATCTGTTGGTGGAGAAGGAAGAGAATCAGAGATAAGGTTTTGATCTCAAAACGAGTAAATCACACCTAGATGGTGGGTATGCTCACTTTGAATCTTTCTTGAAAGGGGAAGAAGAGAGCCTTACCAAAATAGGGAAAAGGAGAGGAGTGAGAGACGAATTGTGTGGCTGCTCTCGTCTAAGAGGAAGCCTTATCCTCGATCTTTCTCAAAAAAAAAAAAGAAGGATAAGGCTATGTGAACATGCTGCGTGCTACCAGCCCACTTCATTATTTTATTCCCCACTTCTTGTCTTTGTTGGTAAACAGTTGCTTCTCATCAGGGGCTATTTCGGCCATTTTCGTAATACTATTCCTTTTCACACCATTAATAGTGACATATGGATTAAACAAGTAATTACTTGTATGTACTGTACACAATTACACACTGATGATCAGTGAGAGGGAAAAAAAACTCACTGATGTTTTATATCAGTGTTATACTATTCATTTTGGCACTGATGACTTTTTTTGTCTACAAAAAGGGTGCTAATAGGGAAATTTCTAGTAGTGCCAGTTCATTGCCTAGTTCAATGGTTCTTGCGGTCTATCCCATAAGTCTTCATGACTTCAGCGTGGCAACCACTGGGGGAGAATTTTCTCATTATAGTAGACTTTCCGACGCCGCTGGTGCAGACAAACATGAGCTTGATGAGACTCTCGTGTGGCGCTACCATCGATTAAGGAAGGTAGCTTGACAAGCAAGAAAGTAAGAAAAAGAGAAAAGGAGAATTCGGAAGAACGTACTTCAAAGTATGCAAAGGGTATAGTGATAAGATAGGTGATAAGCTCATAAATGTACATGATTTTGTGTTGATTTCTTCATGTTTTCTTAGCTAGTTTTCTATCTATTTGAGTCATTTACTTTATTTTTCTGTTTTGTAGGTGTTATGGAGCAAAGTAGAAGAAAGGAAGCTAAATCAGTAAATCTGCCTGTGCAGATCAGTCAACTTCGACATGAAACTGAGAGAAGCTCAGAACGAACTAGAGGGTGATCTTTATATTGATGGAAAGCCTTGGATGTCTAGTAATCTTTTTACGGCTCATTAATATCATTTTTCCACAAGAAGTTATGGTCGATTTAGTACAGCAAGGTCGGGTAGTCCGGGAATCTGACACTTTGACGGAAATCCATGATTTGAGGCCCGAATTCCTTTTAGAAGCCCACCGACGAGTATTAACTGAATATCTCTATTTATTAGAGATATATGACATATTTTTATGGGTGAAAATTATTAGAAATCTTAAAGGAGAAGCTACTTGATTCCTCAAAGGAAAAGAAGTGAAAATCTCCTAACCTAAGCAATTAAAAAGGGGATGTCAGTTTAGGCGGAGGACGACCGCGCGAGGAGACGTTCAGTTGAGTAGGGGGTTTTGCCGCACAAGAGAAAGTAGAGAACGACATCTTCTGCCATCATCTAGCCGTGATCTCATCTCCTTCTTGCATCTCTATTTTTCTCTTCAATTCTCTTGATGTATGCATTCAGCGAATTCATGACTATGTCTAGCTAAATACTTTTGTAGCTAGGGGCAATTTCAAAGCCCCAAACATGTTCAATTCATATTGATGACAATTCAGTTTTTGATTTTCTATATTATCAATTGAGTGTTTGTGTTTCACTGTGTCTACAAGATGAATCTTTGCTTGTTTGTTTAGGTGCGCAACTAAATGAATAGGTTAGGGTTCTAATGCTAGGAGTAACACTAATTCAATTGAGATTTAGGATTCCATAACTGAGCTTTGATATGATTGAGTGTGTTTGGTGGTGGAGAATGAGTCCTTAGCTTTGTTTCTATCAATAGTTTAAAGTTATAAAATCTGTTTCTGCTTTGTTATCTTTCTGTGTTCAGTTTTATGTGAATTATTTCATATATCAAATCAACTCCGATTGTTCTGAAATTTTGTATTCGTGTTATTAAATGTGTCTTTAGTGTCATGTAAAATTTTCAGAAAATTCCATCAAGTCTAGGTTAGTTAATTAATTTATTTTCGTTAACTGTTCAGTAGCATAGTTTAGAGTAGTTTGTGACATTTGATTAGCAATTTAGGAACAATCTTCAGCGGGTAATGACCCTTGCTTGATCACTATATTACCAACGATGATACTTGAGTGCAAGGTTTAAGTTGTGCATCTTTTAGACGTACCAATAGGTTATATATAGATTGGCAGGAGAGTACTAGATTTATGGATTCCATAAAGGAAAAGGAAAGGAGAGGAAAATCAGTACCTTCTTTGATTTTATGATAAGATATGGATAGAAGTACAGGCTTAACGTTGTAAGCCCGAACTCTTTATTAGTCATAGTCCTTTTTAAGATGGGTCCTTGACCCAAAGCACCAAATTAAATGAGTAAAAATTGTCCCACTTATCCCAACAACAAATTTTTATTCTCACATACCCAATTTAGAGCAAAATGACATTTTGGCCCTTGAATTAATTAATTAATTACATTTTAGGCCACTCCTCTCTCTCTCTCTCTCTCTCTCTCTCTCTCTTCGCGCGTACAGAGAGTGGGCTGGAGAAAGTTTCACAACAACCATGGCCAGCTAATTTTTAGTTGCGTCGAGTCTGAGGTAGCACGAAGGTTCAGATTGCTGCCAGAATTCTCTTTCAGATTCTGAGCACCGCTACCACATGAAGAAGAAGATCTCCGTAATTGCAGTATCCGTCGGCGATGTCGGGGTCATCGTCTCAGTCAACTCCGTCTGTGATGCCCGGCCTTTGGAAGGACCTTCTGGTCAAGCTCCACCACAAGGTCTACAGATTCTCAATGTCGCCGGCGTGTACCTCGATCTCTCTTCGAACGCTTTTTCCAGCGAGATTCCGAGGAGCAGCGCCAACCTTGGTGACAGATTTCAATCCAGAAAGGGTTGGCGTAGGTGAGGACCATGGAGTTGGGGCCGGCGTCGTTGTTGGTGGAACCGGAGACGAGTTTGCCGGTAGAAATGCGTCGACGTCGTTGTTGGATGGCTGCTTGGATGCCCAAATCAGATTTTTTTTTTTTTTTAAGTAATGGGGCAGAAGGAAAGCCTAGAAAAGGGGAAAACAAAAAGTTTTGAATGTCTATTTGGTGGCAATAGACTTTTTGAATTGATATAATCTCTTCGTTTTTTCTTTAATGAAAGTTTTATTTGTCTAATTTTAGGAAGATTAGTTATCATTCTGGAAATCAAAAGTTCTATTGGGGGGGGGGCAATAGAGGTTTTCAAAAAATCTGGTGGGCGACGGCATGCGATCAGAATCTGGCGACCGGTGACGAACTCCGGCGAAGTCTCTTATGGTTTCTCTCTCTTCCTTTTTTTTTCTCTCTCTCTCTAAGTAAACATAAGAGTGAAGGTAAAATGGTATTAAAAAACAATAAATAAAAAAATCTTAATGGGATATTAGGGAATACTCCCATAAAGTGTTTTGGGTAAGAGGGAATTAAAAAAACTTAATAGGGTAAGTGGGAAAAAAATATCTAGAAATGGGGTAAATGGACAAAAACCCTTTTAAGATCTAGGTATGAGTGAAATTACACATCGACGTGGTGGTTTAGGGTTAGAGTAGAACTGCCTTCTAGTGTTCTAGTTCATGGCGGAGAAGAGGTGTGGCCACACTTGCTTTGTTTTTAGATGAGACAGCTCGGTTCTGGACCAAATTGACTATATTTTCTAAAACATGGACTAAATTGAAAAGTTCAACTCTTTCACTTTTTTTTTAAGGAAAAAAAAAAGGTTTAAAAAGCCTTGTTTTATTGCAATTTGATGCCCAAATTCTGCTCGTATTTCCTTCATAGATATTAGGATTATTAGCCTTTCAGCACGCGCTAAGAGATTATTATTTTTAAGTATATGTTGATATTTCAATTATCTTTTGAAATTAAATGTGCTTGGGATAATAAAAAAATTTATTTGTATAGGCATAAACATAGGTTTTTCCTCTTGCAGGATAGAAAAAAAATGAAAGGAAGATCAAGAATTTAATTTGTGATCAAAAGCATGTTGATCAGTGCCTCCAACTTTTCAATGGACAAATTAATCCCAAAGATATATTAATGGACCTCGTAGAACATAGATCAATAAAAGACTCAACAGCACATATATGTTTTCAATTGATGCGGTCATCTTGAGTTGATTTAATCTCAATATAATGGTTTACCAATATGATAACACATTCGGTAACTTTTGTAAATTAGTTCAAAAAGTAGTAATAACAAGTTGTACGTGAAGTAATTAATTAGTACCTCTAAAACAAAGATTATCTATTTTTACATTAATTGTCGTGGTTGTTGTAAAATGCATGTAAAAATAGTTATATTTTGTTAAGAAAACTACTAATGATATAATTAATTAGTAATAAAGACTATTTAACTAATACTAATGGGTACTCTATCATTGCGGAATGATGAGAGGGCCTCCGGTTTTTGCGGAGCAACCCGGAAGAGCGAAACTTAGGTTTCGTGATGGCGGAGCAGGGCGTCGTTGTTTCCAAACCAGACAGAGGCTAGTGAAGGGCGGCGTGGACGTGGAGAGGCCGTGGTCTTTTTTGAAACGACGTCGTGATCTTGACCTGGCTTTTCAAAGACTCTGGTTGAGTCAATGCTCGGCTGAGGGTGGTTATATGAACATGAGGTGCTGGATCGGGTCGGAGCCGAGGCGTTGCTGTCGACGCAGTCAGGCTTCGGGGTGACTGGGATCTGCATCGTGGTGGCGGCTTCCATTGACCAAGGTTGGGCTCAAGTAGGGGCTGCTGGAGACGATGGCTTCGGTGCCGTCGGGCTATGGGGCTGTGCTACGCTTCGTGGAGGCGGCAGGAGGGTCGCCGATGACTGGGCCGGTGGCTTGGACTGGTATGCTAGAGATCAGTGCGGCGGCGGGTCATGGGCAAGAAGACAGTCCAGAAAAATCACCGGGAAACCCTAGTTTTGAATTAGGGTTGACTAGTTGGTTGACTGGGCTACTTTCTGGGCCGATGATGACTGGGCCTTGGACACTAACTGGGCTGAAGGCAGGGACTGGGCCTATTTGGCTCAAATCTGAAAATGGGGGCTATATGCTGCAAACTCTCAAGAAGAGCCCGAAGAGCAACCTGATGCCAAGGTTGTCGGCTACGGAGGAGGCTGCATATGGTGCTGGTTCCAACCCTACAGGCAAGGGACTCGCATTTTTTAAGTCCTCTCAGCTTTTAGACATTCTGAACTCAAGCCTTTTGAAGTAGGGGTGATTTCTATATGCTTTTCTGAGACGTTTCTAGTTGATATTTGTACCACAATTGCGTGTTTGGCATATTAGACTAGATGAATATTTTTTGGGTTAAATACTAGTTACTACCCTGTGGTTTATGTCCAAAATCAATTCAGTCCCTGGACTTCTAATTTCATCAAAAACACCCCTACACTTTCAATTTTGATCTAATAGGTCCAATTCGTTAATATTCTGTTATGAGTTCAAGTTAAAGTTGGATTATTTGTTAAAAAAACTATTTATTTTATAGTAGGACTCACTCTTAAATTGACTATGCAGGCCACTTCGACACCACATCATAAAATATAGGCCATATATGAGCCACGTTAACAAGTTAAATAACTTCAATTATTGGAAAACTAACAAATTGGACCTATTATATCAAAATTGAAAATGCAGGGGTGTTTTTGATGAAATTAGAAGTTCAGAGACTGAATTGATTTTAGACCCAAACTACACGGTAGTAATCAGTATTTAGCCCATATTTTTTCCTTAGAGAGCGAGATTATTCTTGCATAGATTGGACTTGTTGTTCAGCGAGCGTCCCTTTAGAGTTTAATGAGTTTAGTTGTGGCTTAGATAGGTTACTTGGATTATCCTGGGATTTCTTATGTAAGTTTTGTTAGACTCTGGCCTGTTTTCATGGCTTGATTACTAATGCAATCATTCCTGTTCAAAAAAAAAAAAACTAATACTAATTGCTTGAGCCTAGGTTAGAAGGTTTTTTTTAAAAAAAAAGATTTAAGGAAAAAAAACGTAATAATCAATTAATCAAACATTAATTGGATAAGGGCTAAACAAGTTACCAAATTCTAGAGAACTACTTGGATATTGACTCATTATGAAAAAATGTCTTTCGCTCTGACTCTCGTGAGAAAGGGTTCTTGGCGGTGACTAGGTTTGGCTGGTGGCAGCCTTGCATTCGAAGGGGGTCTCTTCACCTTCGTCTTGGCTACATCTTGGTGTCACCGGGCTCGCTCGACAGTGCCTATTCTCTATAGGCTACGGCCTTATTCACCTTGTTGTGGTCGCGGTTTGTGCTCATAACAATGGTGGTCTGGAGACTGACATGGAATCAATCGGGGATTGTGACTGGGCTGCAGGTTGGATGAAGACCGCAAGGGTAGGCATAAGTGTCGGGGCCTTTATGCATGGTGATGGCGATCTCTGGTTCGGCTGGGATCGGTGGTGATCCAGAGTTTTCTCCGATGGTAAGGGTTGATGTCGAGATAGAATTTGGTTTCTAGGTTGGTGGTGGAACTCGCTCTCCTTTGTCAGAATTGGATCCATCTCTGTCCTGGATGCGTGTTGGTATATATGGCAGCCTTTAGATGGGTGCTATCGGTGGTGGTGGAAGCACATGTGGCGTATTCCTACGAATGGTGAATGACGGCGGCGGCATGACCTGCCTTCTCATCTAAGGTTTATCCTAGGTGTGTTGGTTAGCCCTAACGTTGGGCTGCTAGGGTTTGGTTTTGGGCCCAAGAAATTGTTTTGTCTTTAATTTTTAGTTTAGTTTTGGGCCTTCATTCTTCTTCACAAAAGGATGATGGGCCTATTTATTTCTTACATTGAGCAGGAGAGATCGCAAAGAAAGAAAGACCTCGTTATCAATTTATTTTCTTCGGGGCTCTACTTTTCTTTGTTTTGGGCTTAATCCTAGAAAGTGCATGGTGTGCTAGGAGATTATTAGTTTGTTTGCTCTTTTATTAGGGGTGGCTTTGTAGTAGTTTCTATGAAACGGTTCTTTATGTAGACCCCATAGGGATGGATCGTTTTTATACGTACTGCTTGCTGAATTACATAATGGGATGACCTCTTTTACTCAAAATAACAAATAAAAAATATAAAAAAATTACCAAATTTTAAATATTTTGGACCATTAGATTTGTAAATATATCCAATATTCCAAAATATTTAATAAAATGGTTGTATGGCAAACACCTGGGTACCTAAGAAAATTCATTCTTTGGTGGATATTATGTAAATGTACGTGTATCACTGATCTTTTTTTTTTAATCTCTTATCTATTGATGTCTATGAATTCATTCATATGATTCTTGTACTTTTGGAGATATACATTTTTGTCCTTAGTTGTTCTGCAAAATTGGAAAGAAGCATTGAAGAAGGTATATTGGCATGGGATACATGTGGATGGAGTAGGTTTTTTTTTTTTATTTACAAAGGAGGCCTAACAGACCTGAAACAAAAGGAAAAACAGAAAATTATCCCTCAGGCCTTGTTCTAACATACTATCCTAGCTCTTGGGAGATTGCAGAGATCATTAGTGAAAGCACTAGCAACATGAGGGGGAGGGGTGTCAAAAATCACAATACCATAGTCATGGCTAAGACTTCCCTTAGCAAGAGTATCAGCAGTATAGTTGCATTCTCTGAAAATATGTCGGATCCTAATGTCTTCAAAACCATTGATTAGATGTCAACAATAATGTTGCCTAAAGGATGAGATATAGGACAACCATCAATCAGCAACTTAACAAAGATAGCTGAGTCAGATTCTACTTCAAGCTTTCTGATATTCAGGTCAGAAGCAAGTTTCAATCCAGAAAGCATCCCCCTAATTTCAGCATTGATGATTTGGCCAACCCCCAAGTTTATGCTGAAACCAAACAACCAATCTCCATTGTGATCTCTAATTACCCCACCAGCTCCAATAAACTAAGATTGATTGGATCTGGTGCCATCCACATTAAGTTTCACAAATCCAATTGGAGATTTCAACCAAGAAAGGATATTAAGACAATAACTATCTAACCTGGAGAGTTGAGCTTGAGCATTCATCCATTCATTTGCAGCATTAACGATGAGTTGAGTAGCATTGGTAGCCAGCTGGAAATTATCCTCAAAAACTACCTTATTTCTCCACTTCCATAAGTACCAACAAGTGAACACAAAGATATTGCACCATCTTAAATTCTCAGTGTAGAAGATAAGGCAATGAAGATTTGCAGCAAGCCATCCAAACCAATCCAATTGAAAAGCATTTTTGACAGTGGTAGGCCAATTGAGAGACTCCCATATGGTGATAGCTTTAGGGCAGTCCCTAAATAGATGCAGAAGAGTTTCTTGGCTACTTGTACAAGCATGACACTTATCATTTTCAGTAAACCCTCTTCTAGCTCTCTGGACATTTGTAAGAAGTCTACCATGAACAATAGTCCATAAAAAGGTTTTTAATTTGGGGGGAATGTTCATTCCCCAAATGAATTTCCATTGGAATAGAGTTAAAAACACTACTATAGGCTGATTTTACAATAAAACATCCATTAGTAGTGTAACCCCAAATTTTCATATCAGCTCCGCAACCATCAAAGCCAGGGGGAACACAAAAAATTTCATGAATAATGTCTTAAGGTAAGCATAGAGATAGTAAATTCATATTCCAGCCATTGTTATCCCAAAATGAGCAAACAAGAGCATTCATATCAATATGAGCATTAGGCATGGCTACATTAAAAAGTGGAAGCTTACCAATCCATACGTCGGTCCAGAATTTTATAGTTCTTCCATCTCCAACCCTCCAGACAACGCCAATACAAAGCAAATCTGATCCATGAACCACACCTCTCCAAGTGCTAGAACTTCCAGCGGGGGTTTTATAATTTCTGTCAGTAATAGAGCAATTGGCAAGATATTTCGCTTTGTAGATGGAGCTTCAAAGGCCAGTATCACCTTGAAAAATCCTCCAACTAGCTTTGGCAAGCATGGCTTGGTTCATGTCAGCAGTTCTTTTGATTCCCAAGCCACTGAGATATTTGGGTAAGCAAACAGTATCCCAGTTGACAAGATGAACTCTCTTTTTCGATACAGTATCACCCCAGAGAAAATCCCGATTTAGTTTATCCAATTTATGACAAAGGTCCATTGGTAATTTGGCTGTTTGCATAGCATAGATTAGGATGAAAGAAGACACTGACTTAATTAGAGCCAATCTTCTTGCCACATTGAGGGTCTTACCACTACTACCAAAACTGAATCAGACGACACCTCTCAGACGACGTTATGCAATTATTCGTTATGTGATTAAATTTTTTTTTTTTCAGACGTCGTTTTTGTAAGAGCCATCTTCTGATAGAGACTTAAGAATTAGTTCATAAGGCACTTAAGATAAAAACTGTTTTGTGACACTAAAAAAAATTGAGCACCAAGTTTCCCACCATGTTAGTGGTGCCAAACCCTATCTCAAAATCTAAATTTCCCCCACCACGTATTAATCATATGACTAAAAATAATAAAACTGTGGTCTGATTAGTATGTTTGATAAAAAGGAGGGAGATTTCCCACCATCATTTTTGTCTCTCCCCAAGGGGGGAAGTCAAATTTAAAACTGATGCATTAGGCCAGGCTTCTCCTTGTAGCACTTGTCCAAGTCAACGCACTCGATCAAAAATAACAAAACATATCGACACTATCAACATAAACCCTTGTTCTCGACACTCGGGCATTCATTGGAAACCCCGACTGTATCTGTTCTTCGACAAAGCTCTCCCTCTTCGACAAACCCCGACCTTTCTCTCTCTCTTCCACAAACCCTATATGTTCTTCCACAAACCCAATGAAAGCTCTCCCCCCCCCCCCCCCGACAAACCCCGACCAAAACCTAATGGGTTATTCGATCTGAGAAATAACAAAAGCCTTCATCGATGATCACTTTGAGCTCGCCGTTAACCTCTACACACAGCAGGCCATCGCCACGACCCCAACAACTCCGACTCTACTCTGACTGTGCTCAGGCTAACATCAAATCCAACAATCTTACCTGTAACAAACCCCCTCCAAACTCAGTAAGGGGCTTCGACCGTACTATCTCCAACACATTCACAAGCTCTAGCTCCAGGTCCTCCAGAAGATCCACAATCTCAATCGACTCGAGGCCCAGAGAGTCGAGCTCAATTCCAGATGTGCACTTCTATTTCTAATTGAAAGTTCAATTTTTTTAATCCTTAACCCTAACCATAGTAATTGGTTCTGGAAATTTCAATTCGACTGTTTTGGGGTTTGTTTCGATTGGTACTGGGTTCTGAATTGAGGTGAATTTTAGGTTTTGTTTGTTTAATTTAAGTTGGGTTACTAATACTGGGGTAAAGTTTATATCTTTGCTGAATAAGATGAGTAAACAAGTGCACTAGAGTTGTTCAAGAAGATGTTGGAACCTTTTGTGATCTTTGTTTATCTGGATTCTTTGGTTTATTTAGTATATTTAGTGCGTTACTTAACTAAGTTATTGGATTGGTTGTTTCGGTTTGTGTTGTGGGGAATGGTTCCTACAGAGAGTTTCTACTTATCTAGGATGGAATTGAGTAGATTAGTATTGAGAAATGGTCACAGTGTGAGTAAAATGTATAGAGGGAGAGGTTCATCTTATTCAATATATAGATTTCATCTAAAACTGGAATTCATTGACACGCTCAAAGCAGCACGCAATTTAACCCTGTAAAATGTCATCGTTAGTATATGGTAAATAGGGATAGTTCTATCCAGAGATTGAGGGTACACCTGTAATTGTGTAAACAAATAAAGAAATTAAACAATAAGAAGTATTATTTACAAAAATAAAACAAAGAACAAGAATATAAGTAAATACAAATAAATATAGCACAAACACAAAATCTAAATAAAAACTAATTCTAACATGCACAAAACTAACTAGAGAAACACACATGAACTGAAACTAACATCCTTAAAACTTAAACAAAGTTCACTAGTTCTTTTAAGGTATTTTCAGATTATATTTGAAATATTTACAAGTAAGAAAAGCTAAAAACACAAATTTATATACAAGAACACATATCACGAAATCATATAAAGGTTTTGGGGAGTTTGTAATACCCCGTAAATCCAAATTATTTTCCGAGGACATTTTAGAATGATTTCGTGGCCATGGGAGAAAGTACGAAGCTTAGAAGAGTTGTGAAATTAGTTCGATCGATTTTATTTCGAAATCGTACGTTATTTAGGAGCGTATCAAAAAGTGACTTTTTATGAGTACCGAATTTGGGAAAACTTCCTTCACGAAAGTTGTAGAGCTCGTCGATACGATCGCGTGCATATATGGAACACAAAAATCGGAGCTCGTATGAATTAGTTATGATTTTTTGAAAATATTCCAATTTAGTATAAATATTTCCATTTTCGGAAATTTCCGAAAAAACTCAGAAAATCAAAAAAAAAAAAGGATCTCTGCAGCTCGAAAACCGGCCGGAAATCGCCGATTTCTTCTCCATTCGATTTCTCCCTCATCCGGCGAGCTTCTGAGGTGAAACAAAGCCCAGACTAGATCGCCACTTCCCCACGAACAGCATGGTGCCCTCATCTCCTCCCCAGGCGGCAGCTTCACGGCGGTGGAGCACAGGGGCGGATTCAGGATTGAAACTTTGGACGGGCTGGGATTTTTTCAACAAAAAAAAAAATATATATATATATATATATATATATATTATGGAGAATCTCGACGGTGCGAGAGAATTTTATAAATTAAAAAAAAATGTACATCTAGTCAGGGGGGACGTAGTGAGCCTTACCCCTCAAATGCATATCTATACAAAAATAAAAAACAAAATCAACAACAAAATAAACATGCAATGCAATACAAGAACCTAAACTAACTAAATCTAACTCTACGAGTTCCACAAGCTTCAAACTCTTTGATCACCGATTCATTGTCAATAGATTCAACATATTCTTTCTCAATGTGAAGGACCATACAATCACCAAGAAACTCATCCTCCATTTTGTTTCTAAGTTTATTCTTAATGATGTTCATAGCTGAAAATGCCCTTTCAGTGGTCACCGTAGAAACAGGAATAATCAAAACTAGACATTTTACTCTAACACCTATAAATTAAGAAATTAACTCTGAATTAACTACTTTTCATAATAACTAATTTAACATAAATAAAAAACCACAATATAAATTATATGAAAGAGAGTTGTTGGTAACGAAAGAAGCTGACAATAGTGATTAGGTCGAGCATGTTGATGGTGCAAAGACAAAGACAAATAAACTATAACTAGCTGGCCCTGGAGGTTTATATATATGTGAATACAGTGAATTGCGAAAGATGATGAGCTTAAATAGAAAGCTGGAAATTTCTAACTCTCATTCTATATAATTGGTCCCTACTTTCTTGTTTAGTAATCGATCAACTGATCAAGTATATATGTTTCTCTACTCTAACACTAGCTGGTTTATACTTTATATTATTCTTAAATCCCATTCAATCATATCTACTCTAACACTACTTTCTTGGTTTATATCATATCCATCATTCAATCATGAATAAAACCACCTACCCAAAATCCCAAATCCACCTTAATTACTAATGCACAATGAACAGAACACACCAGCCCTACCTAAGAAATTGCAGAACTGCAGAACCCAGAA
>BDJD01001756.1:62624-73348 GCA_002564525.1 Rosa multiflora
TGAAGATCGGACCGTCCGATGGACTTGTAGTTTTGATATGTTGATCGTATGACTGTCCCGGTGACCTTGTGAGGTCACGGGCGAAGATCCGACCGTTGGATCTTCGTATAATTGTGAATTAGTGATTCGGAAGGCGATTCGTGAGAATCCGACCGTCGGATTTTCGTGAAATTTTGTAGAGATGTTTATAAGGATGATTCAGGAAGATCTGACCGTTGGATCTTCGTGATAATTTTGGGGGATGATCCTATGGGTGATCCGTGAGGATCCGACCGTTGGATCATCATATAATTTCGATCTGACCGTTGGATCATCGTTTAATTTTGTTTATGAGTTGTTGGCTAAGTTAAGATCATGTTTGATTAGGTGATTGACGGTCTTCCTTGGTGAGCGGTTTTGGTGTGTATTGTGAAAGTGAAGACGCAGCGGGATTAGAGGTGAGTAAATCTCACGCGGTTCATATTACGAACCGAGTACTGTTAATTAATTTATTTTGTTGTAATTGTGTGAAAAATATTTATGGAATAAATATTTGTTTTTAATCATATGGACTTGATCAACTACGGTCCATAGGTAAGTAAAATGTTTTAATTATACAAAATGAATTTCCTGATTTTCTTGTGTGTGATTTATAGTTGGTATTAGTGATTATCCCTGTGCGGATGATTACGTATATATATATTTACGTGGATATATATGGAATGGTGTGACATTGAGGTGTGTGTGGAATTACGATAATTTGGTTGAGTTATGATATTGTCTTGGAAATTGCCATGATTATTTATGATAATGTTAACCGATAAATGTGTGTGACAATCATGTTGACTGTCTGAGTTGATTAGAGGGTAGAAATGTAGTGCTCTGAGGACAGGGAGTCCGAAGATCGCCGGTTAGATAATAACCGAGATGTAGTGCTCTGAGGACTGGGAGTCCGAAGACCGCCGGTTAGATAATAACCGAGATGCCGGTTAGATAATAACCGAGATGTAGTGCTCTGAGGACTGGGAGTCCGAAGAACGCCGGTTAGATAATAACCGAGATGTAGTGCTCTGAGGACAGGGGAAAAGTCCGAAGAACGCCGGTTAAATAATAACCGAGATGTAGTGCTCTGAGGACAGGGGAAAAGTCCGAAGACCGCCGGTTAAATAATAACCGAGATGTAGTGCTCTGAGGACAGGGGAAAAGTCCGAAGACCGCCGGTTAAATAATAACCGAGATGTAGTGCTATGAGGACAGGGGAAAAGTCCGAAGACCGCCGGTTAAATAATAACCGAGATATAGTTGGATACAAACAGTTGGGATGGACCAAAGTAGTGATATTGTGGATTAGAGGATTGTGGAAATGTATTCGTTGTGGATTTTCCGTGTTTTGGTTTGATGTTTCCTTACAGATGTTGAGATTGTTGGTTGTTTACTTGAGTTAAAAGAAATATGATTTAAAATCAACATTTCCTTCTTATTTACTCACGAGCTGTCAAAAGCTTACCGGGTTTGGTGTTGTTGCAATCCCGGTACACTATTCAAATTGTGTAGCGGGTAATCCTGCAGGTGAGGAGAATCAGGGCGTGATCGTGCGGGTTAGAGTAATTGTTATAGTTTTACAGTGATTGTAATAGTGAGGTGAGTTAAGCTCAATTGAGCCTTACCAAATTTACTTTGTACAAGTGAGTTGTATTAATTAAACTGAGGTTTTCATTGTTATAGTTTTACAGTGATTGTAATAGTGAGGTGAGTTAAGCTCAATTGAGCCTTACAATTTGATTTGATGAGAGTGTGCTGTAATAATTAACTGGAGAAATTGGTTTATTGTATTATTGAGAGGTGTGAAGTGTGGTTGTTTTGAGAAAAAAATTTAGGATGTTTATTTGTAATAATTATTATTCATGTTTCGGATTTGAATTGTTTATTCAAAATTCGGGGCGTGACAGTTTTGGAATGAAAATTTTGGAAAACAAAAATAAAACAAAAAGTTGAAGATGAATGGAATCATGAACAGAAACTTTTGGTAACAATTCATCCACTACAATTCAAGATCAATTTGTTACATGCATCCTTAATCCTTTACTAATACCATGAAAAGTTATCAACCAAGAAACAAAGTTAAAAGCAAACTATGTCTCTTATTTTACTTCCCTTTACACAATTGATCAAGCAAAGCACCTAACCAATATATTTTGAAAACAGGTTTCACACAATCAAAGCAACCATGCAAACTCAAGTTTCAAATCATTAAGAGCAAGTGAAAGTTTAGTCAATAATTGTATTAATCCTAGTACACAAAGCATGTCTATTCAATAACACAAACCAATTGATTTCGACTTTTGTCCAAAGCCTTTACTACTTATTCGAATTAGGGTCACAAAGCATGAACCTAATTACTAGCTCCAATTATATGCAATCATTCTAAGTTGCGCAAGATATGATGATAATGGTGGAATGACACTCCGTTGAAGTTGACTGATCTGTAGTGGCAGTTTTCCGAATCTGTAATGGATTTGATTTTTAAAGCACAATTTGTGTTCAATTTGGTAATGATCTTCTTGAGACTTCTTAGATGCTTCCACATGTCTTCCACAGGTCTCCTAGTATGAGTAGATCTCCATTTTACCTGTAAAAACACTAACTAAGTTAAATTGATCAAGATAAAGGAAATAACTTAGCAAAATATAGGGTTTAAACATTATAAACGTCACATTTTATGCTCCTATCACACCTCAGTGACGTTTCAAATCATTTTCAGTCTTGATAACACAACCACGAAATCACACTTCTTTCCTCTCAACATAAAGCACTTTCATGTTTTAGGTTTCATAGCTATGTATGCTACACGTCATGCAATCCTAAATTCAGAAAGCAGGAACGGACAGATAAGCAAATTTATATTGTCTTTGTTCTTGGAAGTCTTATATTCTTTGAAATGCCGATATTCAGATATTCTACACAGTTTACTATTGTCATGCTTAGTTTTGGATTGTTGTTTCTCAATGAAGGAAAACATGTGTCTGTGCATATAGATTTATTGAATTAACTGATGATCAGGGGTATGAGTCTATCTTTGAGATCAACAAATGACTCTATTTGCAGTTGGAAAGTAAATTGAAATGGTCCTTGATCAAGAACACAATTAACATGTGTTCTTACGGTTGTTCCTTTGTTTCTTGCATTTGCACATACTAAATTTATGTTAAAGTAGCCTCTGATTGCTAATTTGTCTAGTCTATTCTTGTATTGTAGTATAATAGTGAAGGATAGATTAGTCCAGAGCAGTGTCGAAAGTTGTGCTAGTCTCCTTCTTGATGGGAGAAATGTTATGGTATTTAATTGTTCTCATCCCAATTTAACATAATTCAATTCTTGCTATACACTAGTTTGCATCAGCTGAAGAGGCCAAGGTGAGGTTCAATTTTCAATACTGGTTAGATCCACTGTCACTATATCAAAATGCATAATTGCTGACATCTTTCTTTGATATAGTGTGTGTCATCAAGTGAGCATTTTCTTTGCAATAGAATGTTGGAAATTAAATTGGCTACCCCAAAGGTTCTCTGAATTTGTGTATTAGTATTTTTGAAATGCTACTAAAATGCCTAATTGCTAACATCTTTCTTTGTTATAGTGTGTGTCATCAAGTGAGCACTTTCTTTGCAATAGAATGCTGGAAGTTAAAGTGGCTACCCCAAAGGTTCTCATAATTTTTGTAGTAGTATTTTTGAAATGCTACTCTCATAATCTTTTTATCTTGGTTACACAAGCACATACCATCAAGATACACATGTACTCCACCACTCATTTATGTTTTCAAGTTTTGATGTCCTGTGATTTCTGTTTATCTATTGCTTCAGGATCTAGGCTCAAAAATGCATCAAGGAATTGGGTTTATTACCTTTGAAAATGCAGGTCAGATCATCTCACTTTTTTGTTTGACTTGCAGCTAAAATTGTGCATAATGGAGTTGTTTACACTTTCAATTTAACGTAAGCTCTCCTCCCACTACTAGAATTTTCCTCATATACATCGGCCAAAAACCGATGTAAAAAAAAATTTGTACCCATGTGTTAGTGGGTGATGTAAAAGATCGCAAAAAATAGACAATACCAAGTTGGCTTAATGAGGGTAGCGTCTGAGAGCTAGTTGTGTCATATTTGTTTATGGTTCATTGTGTATATATTTTGTGATTAAAAAAATATATATACTAAAGTGATAATTGTTCTCTACAGTGGTATGAGATGGATAGGCATTCTACAAGTGTGTATGTTGTATTGCTGTATTATTAGTGTTACTTTTCCAAGTTCTTTATATTCTGGTGTCCATAGCACCTCTAAAATGCTAGCTGTCTCCCATAGAGAATTGCAATAGGATATTTAGTAGCTACCTTATGCGAGATTTGGCTAAAGGGTGATGGTACTGTTAGTTCAGGATCAGGAAGTATAAACTTCAGTTGTAAGTAGTAATCAGCTTTTTGTTCTTTTAGTTTTCTGCTTCATTTCTTATCATATCTATATGCTCAATTTTGAATGTATGTGACCTCTTTCTCAGGGTTATGGCATTGATGATAACTGTGACATATCTATCATTGATGGCCACTGTTAATTACCTGCTTGGTTGGTTTGCATTACGGTCACATCATTAACCATTTTAAGGTCATCAGAACAGAGTTCTGCACTAGACTATGTCATCCACGTCTGTCATAGTCTAGGCCTCGCCTTAGACTTATTTGGTAAGGGACTTGTTCATAATTTTCTTGTATATAGTAGCAACCGTCAAAGTCGATGTGTTGTGTTTGTTTCTAAACTATCTACTTCCATGTTTTCAGATATGCATATAAACAAGGCTCTCTACATATTCAGTGGAACATGTATATGGCAGAGGTTCTGCCGACATTATCTTTGCTGGAATTTACATAATGGTAGGAATCTTTCTAATCATGTAATGTTACTTCACAAATTTTCTTGATTCTCATTAACCTGAGGTATTGGATGTTACTGTAGGTTAATGTTTATGGCTACCGGCATCCAACTATTGTGTGGGAGTGAATGGGGAAGCATGCACTGGCAATTTTTGTTCTGTAGCTTGCAATCTCTTGCCGGTTATTCTCCATGGATTCTATTGGGGCAAACCTCAGAATAACATTGTAAGTTCCTTTTTCTACATCTTGTGTGTCAGTCATCTAGTAGTGCATGTATTGCAATCTAGATCTGATAATCTACATCACCTCTTGCAGCTCACCTGAATTGGAATTAGAAAATGAATTGATGGAGGCTAGTTGCTTGAGTTATACAAGTTTGAGTTCGACTAATTTTGTTGCATTTGGAGACGAAGCAAAGAGACAATTTGGAGTTTGGTCTTTTTGTAGAGGCGGCATTACATTCTCTCTCCCTCTTACTCTCTTCCATGTATTCATAGTGCTCCTCTTTGGCAATATTGTCTAATACATTTCAGTACAATTATGTGGATTATAACAATATTAGATATATCTGTATTGGTAATTACTGTTCATTTGGTGATTTTTGATTGCATTTTCTGTTGTACGTACATAATGTTCACAACAACCATACAATAAAAACTGTTGTGTGAGAGTAATACAGATCACGGATGCTATCAATGTTTTAGTTGTGTGAATAACAGTCACACAACAATTATAAAAAAATAAAAATAAAAAAAATAAAAAACTTCGTAATCACAATCACACAACGGGTTCTTAAGTTGCCCGTCGTCTGAGAGACATTCACACGACAGTTAATGATGTCTACAAGCTATCGACAGCCTGTCGACATGCTGTCAACATGGATGCAGAGTTCTTCAGACGACAGTTCTCTAAATCATGTTTCATCAGACGCCAGCGAGATATACGACAGTTAGCTCCGCATCAGACGACAGTTTTTAGCCGTCGTCTGAATCAATTTTTGTACTAGTATATAATCTTCCAGGTGGCTAGCCTTACATGAACCTTATCAAGAATGCCATTGTAAGTACGTTTATTTACTCTGGAATGCAAAAGAGGCATTCCCAAATACTTTCACATGTCATCAATAAGGGGAGAACCATAGAGCTAGGGAGCTAATATCATTAGCAAGATTCTTGTCGGTGTTAGGAGAACAGAAAACAAGAGACTTTTCAAAGCTTACAGAATATTGGCCCGATAAAGAGCAAAAGATGTCAAGACATTTCCTTAAAACAGTAGCTTGTTGACAAGAAGCCTAAGCAAAATGAAGTAAATCATCAGCAAAAAAGAGATGCGAGATCTTGGGTCCAGATTGAGAGGCTCTAACTGGGTTCCACTGGCCTACCTCAATAGCAGAATATATTTATGAGGTGAGATAACTTTTCCATACACAAAACAAAGATATAGGGAGAGAGAGTCTCCCTGCCTTATTCCTCTAGAAGCACGAAAGGATTGGAGTGGTTTTGCACCGATGGTTTTGACTCATCGTACAAGACCAGTGTGCAAGCTCATTAATATACAAGAGACCTGAAGGACTATAGCGCGTGGTATGGCCGTATGGAATGTAGAGAAGACAAAATTTATGGCCAAGGTTTTAGATATGCTTTCAAGGCCGTTAACAAATTCGGCCTTACAACTACACGCACTGGACCATTTGAACAAATGTCTCCCTTGTTTAGTTTAATGGAAGTTTCGACGCCGTTCGATAATCAATGATGCAGTGCTGGAGAATTACCAATGTAAGCGAAAATGTAATAATGTTAGATTTACTCATTGTCAATCACTTTAAATGTCTTTGATCTGTTCTCGAATACACTGTGGATGGCAAATATAGCAAACAATGATACGCGAGGGTAATAGTTTTAGGAGAGAGTGCTTGTAGCCTCTCCTGGTTTTCAACACATATAAGATCGAGAAGCAAAATCAATTCATGAGGTATCGATACGTACGCTCGTATAAAAAGCATCTGCAAACTCGATCACTTTTTTCTTGCAAATAACAAATAAATTGACGTCACCAAAATAAGCTGAAGCAAAAGCCATTGATGAAAAAATACAAAGAAGTGCTTCAATATATAACAGGGGCGGATCTACGTACATCTTTGGGTAGGCTTGAGCCTGCCCGAGATTTTTGTTATAAGTTTTCTAGTATAAGCAATATCCATGGGGCAGGTTCTCGCACAGTTGGCAAGCATACTTTTCTAGTTTTCTTCTATTAAACCAACCCCAATTCAAGTCATCTGCTGTGTTTCTTTTGGCATATTACATTCCACTCATATTTTCTTTTACTTCTTCCTTTTTTCCTTTTTCGTTTTCTTGTTTTTTCTTGGTTACTTCTTCTTCTTCTTCTTGCTGTTTTCTTTCACTCATATTTCTTACTTCTTTGGTCCTTCCTATTGTCTTCCATTTATACTTACTTTTTCTTCCACCCATACCTATTAAATGATAGTTTTAATTACTTTTTTCTATTTTCTTCCACTCATACCTCTATTAGATAGGTTTAATTTTTTTTTTGTCGAATATATTATATCTCTCATTATGTTCTTCTCTTAAGTTTATTTCTATTCAATAAAAAATTATTCCAAATTATTTTTCTTTCGCTGTAATCTATTTAATATTGGTTTCAGTTGCGTCTCTATTTTTGACAACTCAATAAAATAGGTATAATATACTTTAGTGTTGTAATAATTTATATTATCACTTTACTTGAGAAAAAAAAATTTCAAGCCCACCCCACTCTTAAATCCTGGATCCGCCACTGATATATAATCACTACTCGAAGTAAAAAAGTTCTTGTACGTGTACAATTTAACCGCAGCAAGATGACCTTTGTGCTGCTAATCGGTTGATCCCAACTGCCGGACGCTCGTGAATTCCTAGAAGCGTTCAATTCTGGCCTGATATCCCTGGTTAACGCAAGGAAAACCCCTTCCACATTCATGTTCGTCTTTGCAATGGTTTCAAAGAACTTGAGGTAGAACTCATCAGCAAGAGCCTGACCTCTAGATTTCGTCACTGCCCTTTTGCTCTCACCGATGTCAGCCTTGTTTCCAACCAGTATCTTCTTGACATTTACAGAAGGAGGGTGCTTTTCCTCCCCAATCCCTAAAGTGGTTGAATGATGACTCATTAGTAACATCATACACCAACAGAATGCCCTTGGCTGCCTGGTAGCAACTGTTAGATCAAATATGCACTTAACACATATCATCATAAAGTAATTGATGATTAGCTAAATGTCAAACCTAGTTTAACATGGATACAAACTGTAAATCAATACTTGTAACTTAATGAAGCAGTGTATCTATTTGTTAAGGTAAGTAATCCTATTCTTAGTCTGCAAAAAACACTACAATGAAGTGTTACATTAGGAATCTAACTAGGAAACCTAAACCGATATGGATAGCTTTAATGGGAAGCTTCTTGAGGGTTAAGTCTCCTATATATACAGATGAATTGGTCCCTGATTACTGCCGAACGTTTTGCATAAGTTCTGTCCATTGAGAAGCAAGTTGGTAAGTAACAGAAGGCTATATTCAGTGTTCGTGTTTGCAGCTACATAAGATGGAATCCATGCCAGTGATTGCTGAAGGTAAGCCTTAATCCCTTTTATGATTGTGTGCATATGTTGTGAGCATGTATATGGTTATTAACAATTGGTATCAGAGCATAGGCTCCCAAGTATCAAAATCGTTTTAGGTTGGTATCAAAGCATAGGCTCACAAGTATCAAAATCGTTTTAGGGTTTTGCAAAACAAACACAAAAAAAAGGGGGTTTTGCTTTACGGATCAAGTAACTGGTCAGGTAACTGACCAAGTCACTGATCAGGTAACTGACCAAGTCACTGATCAGGTAACTGACCATGTAACTGGTCATGTACCTGATCAAGGTAAGTTACTTAAGTCGATTGCTGCATCTGGTTAAATATCAAATTCACGCTTCCGCTGTGATTTTTAGCAGCAAATTGGGGAAAAAGAAAAAACAGGTTTTTCTGTGAAATTGATTTCGATTCATAGCATGATAATTGAGTTTTTGATTGTGTTCAAGAACCCTTGATTGTTCTGTGGTTTCTTGGAATCAAATCAATTTTGGTTATGCTTGAATATGCATGTTGAATTGATTGATGATATGGTATAGTATCTGTGATTGTGTAAAATTGCATGAAAAACAAAAATCTCCTAAAATTTGTTTACACGTTATTAAAATTGACAGATACGAGAGCTTAATTTTCTTACAAGGATGAATCTGGGTAGAATATAAAGTTAAAAGCTCATGGGTTTTGTGGTTTTCTGTTGGCATAAGTGATTATGATGCACAAAGCATTCTTCAATGATGTTGGCAGAAAAAAATGATCAGGTAACTGACCATGTAACTGGTCACACTACTACACAAAGTGAATCAGACAACAGTCAAAAGCCTGTTGTCTGAATGAAAATGGAGATGTTGTAAACTGGCGTGTTGTCTGATCTCCCCCATCTCAGTTTTATCTTCCAAAGAAGTGGTCAAGTATGGTTTTAGAATACAAAATAGCAATATGCATGCTTGATGAAAATAAATTCGGATACTTAGAAATTTTTCTTCTGTCTAACGATGTGGATAAATTTCTTTGGATAACTTGTTTTCATTGAACATGGCATATTGATAAAGAACTCCAGAATGTTATGCTTCTGCTCAAAAGTGTTGCTTAACATTATTTTTGGTCATGGACTGATATGAATGCAAGTATGGATTGTTTAGGCTTTCTGTATGTTCTTGTTTTGGTTGCTTAAAGCTAAATAAAACGCAGAAAACTTAATGTTATTTTCTTTACAAATTAAGAACTCACATGAATTTTTGTTTTGCTCCTTAGGTAACTCCTACATGAACTTGAACAGTGTCTTGATGTTAACTGGAACCAACTATAGAGCTTGGCTAGATTCTGTAGAGAACTATATGGGAATGCATGAGAATATAGACTATTGCTTTACTGAGGATAAGCCTATTGAGTTGAATGAAAAGAGCACCAAGAAAGAAACTGACCTTTACAAGAAGTGGCATAGATCCAATAGAACGGCTAAGAACCTCATTCGTACCTCTATGTCCAAGACTATCAGGGGAAGTATGGAAGAGCCTGAGCTAGTATCAGATTTTCTGGAACTCATAGGTGCTAAGTTTAAAGAAAGTGAAAAGGCAGAAGCAGCTAGACTAACCAAGGAGTTTCATGATTTGAAGTACATGGGTTCAGGGGGAGTTAGAGAGCATATCATGAAGATGATCAATATAAACGGCATACTCAGGGAGCTATTGATGGGGGTTAGGGATGAGCATGTAGTACATTATGCACTACATTCCTTACCTAACAGTTTTAGTCATCTAAGAACCAGTTACAATTCACAAAAGAGAAACTGGACTTTAGATGAACTTATATCCATCTGTGTTGATGAGGAAGCTAGGATCAAGGAAGAAAAAGAACCTGCTACAGCCATAAATCTCATAGAGAAGCCTAAGAAGAAAAAGCCCCAGAATAAGCTCAAGCCTATCAAAGCCATAACTAAGAGTTCAACAGCTGCAGTGGTCAAGGAAAACAGGCCATTTAGGTTCAAGTGCGACTTTTGCAAAAAAGTAGGACACATGAAAAGGACTGCACTGGCTATAAGAATTGGTTAGCCAAAAAGGGTAAGATTTTTTCTAATACAGTTTTTTCTTTAGAAATTAATCTTATAAATGTTGAACCACAGTCTTGGTGGATAGATTCAAGCTCACCTATTCATATTACTAATTCCTTGCAGGGATTCATAAGGAG